>JAZKJV010005668.1:0-196730 GCA_037367405.1 Ottelia alismoides | reverse complement strand
TTTAAGAAATTCTAATAGAATATCCACCCCGTTGAGGGCTTCTCCCGTGGTTTCATCCCGCCCCTTAGGGAGTAGGGTTCCACGTTAAATCTCTGGTGTTCATTTTATATTTCTTGGATTTATTGATTCCGCTTCCGCTTCTCCAATTTCAACATGGTATCAGAGCAGGTTTGATTCTTGCAGATTCGATTTTTGAAGATTTATTCATAAAGATCTTTTATGATGTTCTTGTTCATGATCTGTCCGAGTTTGAGAAATTCTAGGGTTTATAAAACCCTAATACTGCAGAAATTCATTGTGTTGTTCATTCACAAAATCATGAGAACTCGGAAATCTCAAACATCTTCTGGTAACCTAATACTCAAGGTTTCCCCCTCATGGCGAGGGTACATCTCTATTCTCCAGACCTCTTCGCGCGATTATAAGACATAAATCTCCAACATCTGCCTTGCACGACTCCAGATTCCTCAAGCAATGCATTGGGCTCCCAGGCAGACACAGTCTCGCGTGAACTCCCAGTGGAGAGCGGGGATCCCAAAGAGCCAAGATTTTAGGGTTCCCGATCAGATCCTCTTTGAGCTCTTCGAAGAAAACTAACAGAGAAGGAAACGTGACGGGTCCAGGCGGTGCTCCCGTCGGCCCAATTGGCGATGCCCTCTCCTACAAACTCCAAAGGCGGCTCGAGAAGGGGGAGTATCACCTCAACGGCGTAAGAAGGCCGCATCTTCTAGGCGCGAGGCGGCGCATCCTCCACGAGCAGCAAGGCTGCCGAAGCCCGACGCGAAAGAATTCCCAGGCGAGCTTCCCAAGCAGCGCCTCACATGACCCATCAGCCCTTACGCGACCTCCAGGTTCAGGCGAAGGCGGCACAACCCCTTTTCCTCGCGCAGGCGAGCTTCAGCAGTTCCTAGTGGCGGCCGAGCTCCATCTCTTTAGGACCCAAGGCAGGGCTCCAAGCGCAGGCGCACTTCCTCGCCAGGTCGCACGATCTCCCCCAAGGCGGCGCCCCTTCTACGGCTACCAGGCGACCCGATGGTTGGGTTTCCCCGATGGGGAACCCTAGCGGCTGTTGAGAGATGAGTTCTCCATCGTGGGAATCCTACCGAAGTATTTAAGAAAAAAAATTCTGTATGGGCCCATGAGCCTAGCCATGTCATTTAAAAAAAAGGGACAGAAGAAGCCCAAATGGTCCCTGAGAGTTCGAAAAAAGGATGGGATATGTCAATTCAAAAAGGGGGGAATTACAAAAAAAGGTTGTGTACAAAAAAAACGTACACGAGAAAAAAAAGAGAGCAGAAAGTCGAAAAAAAATCTTGAAATGGCTTTAAAAATGTTTAAAAAAATCAAAAAAAAGAGAAGAGGAAAGCCGGAAAAAAATGTTGAACGACTTAAAAGAGAGAGAGAGAGAGAAAGAAAAAGACGATTAAAAAAATGCATGTTGTTCATTTGTTCTCCCAGCTTGATGTTTCATGATCTTTATTCTATCAAGTATGGAGAAAGGGGGAGTTAGAAATGACATATTCTTTAGGAATTCTGTGCATCCACGACTGACAAATCAACACTCCAGCTTTCTACAGATCATCCGTCTTCACCGAGCATCAACTTCTTCTTCGAGGCCTATACTTCTTTTACGACCCGATCAATTCCCCGCGTTGGACTTCTTCTGCAACGATTCTTCTCCAGGCACGACAGAGATATGTTCCGGTGACCTGATATCGCAGCGGTTCTACATGCATGACAAAGATACGTTCCGATGATCTGAAAGACGCAAATCCGTCCTCGTGCAAGGGCTTCTACCAGCAACGGACTTGTATTCTTCTTGTGGTGTATCGTGCGAAGATGTGTTGCATACTTTCTTTTTATTGCAAGCTGCAGCTTTCTCAGCTCCAGTTTGAGGGGGAGTGTTAGAGAATATTCTGTGTGGCTATTTATTAAGAGAATATTCTATAGAATATTCTCCCTTGAGCACCTATGTAAGGATCCCCACACCTTCTGTACTCATTGGGAAATTCCAATAGAATATCCGCCCCGTTGAGGACTTCTCCCATGGTTTCATCCCGCTTCTTAGGGAGTAGGGTTTCACGTTAAATCTCTGGTGTTCATTTTATATTTCTTGGATTTATCGATTCCGCTTCCGCTTCTCCGATTTCAACAGATTCCATGTGTCAGTTGAATCTTACAATGATCTAACTTCATATGATGAAGCTTCTAAAGATCACGACATGGAAAGATGGATGTTAGCAATAAAGTCTAAAGTAGTCTTCATATACAAGTGTTGTATATGGACCCTTGAGGATCCACCTATATAGGTAAGACCCATTAAGGTGTAAATGGATCTTCAAGAGAAAGAGGGAACATGATGAGAAGGTAGAGTCTTCAAAGCACGGTTCATAGCCATGAGCTGCACACTGAAGAGAAGACATCGCTTGCGATGAGACGTGCTCTCCAGTGACCTTGCTTTAACCCATCAGAATATTGCTAACCATAGCTACACAACTTGACTATGTCATCTTCATGATGTAAGTCAAGATTGCATTCCTCTATGAATACCTCTTTGAGGACATTCACAAGAAGCAGCCCCATGGCTTCATGGTTGAGGAAAGAAAAATGTGCAAGCTAAAGAAACTCCATCTTTGGACTCAAATAAGCTTCTTATAGTTGGAACATAAGATTTTTATGAACCATGTGAAGCTTAGTGGGAGTGCCATTGTGTTCATAGTGCTAAATATAGATAATATCCTAATCATTTTGAATGATATAAGGATGATAATAATAAGTGTTTTATAATCAGGTTGATCCATATCTCGAGATATGATCTTAAGGAACCTCTTAGATCTTTAGTTCTGAAGTTGTTCAGAAGTAAAGAGAAGAGGGTATTGGGACCGTCACATTAATGGTACACCTTGGACATTTCCATTTTCTGGAAAATTCCAAGAAAGGCTTATTTTCTTCAAGATATGGTACTGACTTATCTAAAGGGATAGCACCTCAAAGAGTTGAGGATGTGAATGCTAAAACTGCTAGTCCTTGTGCATCAAATCTGAGAAGACGGGTATATGCTAGATGTGTACAAAAGACCAGATGTCTGCCATGCAGTGGGAGTAGCTTACTGTTACTAATCCTACTGTGGTGATAAAAATACTTGATTGCAGTAATAACAATATCTTCATAGAGGACAAGACTTTTGAGATAGTGATCTCAAAGTCTTATCTTCAAGAAATTAAGACTTTATAGATAGTGATCTAAAAGGTCTTAACTGTGGATACCTTAGGAGATAGAGATCTCCATGATTAAGGGTATTCTGATAAGGATAATAGAAATTACATACTGGTTATAATAATTATTGAGGTATAGTGTCAAGGACACTATGACTGATATGATTGAGTATTAGTTGCATAAGATGCAACATTCGCATTGGATGCAAACACTGTTACTAGGAGATATGCAAGTGCCGTAAAAGGACTTGGCATAGTCTCTTGGGAAACAGAGTGACTGATCATCTTACCTAACTATTTTCTAAATAGCCTATGATTGTCACATGAGTGCGGGTTTAAATGATTAACCCATTAATGGCTCTTTGGGCTAGTGGGAGATTGTTGGACATGCGAGCCCACGACGAGGCATTATGCAATAAATGTTATTGCGAATATCATTCCCTGATCTGAAATGAAGAATAACCGATTTGCATAATAGGTCCCTTAGTACAATTAGGGTTATGTACCATGACCATCTTAATGATCATACAGCTGTTGATTCAATTATTGAATCATAGAGGCTGGTGCTTGGATGAATATCTAAAGAGTTAGATTGAGGACTCATCGAGCACCGTCAAATGACTATTAAGAGATGATCTCCAGCATGAGTAGGAGATGGCAATCCTTTCTCACATAGGTTGATATCTGACCGACCTCTTGATGCAGGTCCTCTGCATAGGAATAGAGATTCGGATGTGTTAAATAAGTTAGGTCAAAGAGTTGACTTAACAAGATCGAGATAACCAAAGTCTTATGACGTATGTTGTCACGATATAGGCACGCATCCTCTGACCGGAGCTAGATGTATTACTATATGTCTGAGTATGTACATTTGGCAGACCAATAGGTTGATGACCTAATCAAGGTCTATACACCGACGCGCTGGTGTGCATATAAAGGCATATGAGTAATACGATCTCTTAAAGGGATCATACAGGTTCATTACTGCACCGAAAGACATGACCTCATTCATGAGATATTGGGAAGAATCTAATTCCGTGCACGGTCGTCTCGCTTTGGAAGCTTGACTAAATTTGTAGGTTTGATATATAATTTTGGAAAGTATATGATCAACACGTGGGTATGATATATGCTTTTGGAAAGTATATGAACGATACCAACTCCTAATAGTCAAATGAGAAACTTAATGATAAAACTCTGAAGTAGACAGTGTAAAATTGATCTTATACTTCAGGTTTATTCTGAGTCTTCCAGTATGCAGGATGTACAGGTATTAGGAATACCTGAGGATGATGTGATCATAAACGATTGCATAACCATGACGCTTCCATTCCTGGGGAGTGATGAAACGGGTCTGGATTTTAGTGACTTCTCTCAGTAGAAAAGTAATCTGATCTTAGTCCAAATGTTGGACATTAATCTGAATGTGATTCAGATGCAATGAGAATATTAGATTTGCGGTCTTGATTTAATCAAACATCTATGGGAGGCCCGAGATCTGGATTTGAGATGTCATCTCAATATTCAAGTCACTATACGTGGAATAATACAATCGTCCTGTCCTTATCTCCAAGTATTCGCGGAGAAAGTGCATTATCCTTGAAAGAATTCAAGATAATTTCATTGTTGATATAAGTATCCGAGCATTGAGAAAATAGATAATTAAATGTGATTTAATTATCATGAATAATATGAATTTGATTCATATTATAAAAAGAGTTATCTTAGATAATTAAATGAGATTTTATTATCAAAGATGTGAATAATGAGAATGTGATTCACATTATTTGGACACATGAGAATAGAGATCCAAGATGATTAAATGTGATTTAATTATCATGGATATGAATAATGTGGATAGCATTATCCATATTAATCATATATATTATAAATGTGATTTATAATATACAAGAGAGAGTTATTTGTAATCTACATTTGTTAATTAAATGCTAATGTGAATTGGATTCACATTGAACATTAAATTGAAAATGTAATTTACATTTTATTTTGGGTTGTGAATGTGATTCACAAATTTCCAATGGCAAGATTGCAATATTCACAAAATAATTATGAAATATTTTTGTAGAAGAATTTACAAAAAAATTTGTTGTAAAATTGGAGATAAATGGAATAATGTAATCTAAGAAGATTACATTTAAAAGTCTCCTTCCATATTGGATGGAAGGGACGACCACCAATTCCTATTAAGAAAGGGTGGCCGTCCACTCCATATACATGGAAGGAGGCACTCTCCTTCCCATTATCTCCATATGTTGTTCATTTAATTTTGGGATTGATTTATATTGATTTATCAATATATATTTAATCTAAATTAAATTAATTGTTGTTGGTTTTTACCAACACAAATCTTAGCCATTAAAAGAAACACAAATCAATAAGAGCCATTGTATTTGTGTTGCCCATGGAATGAGATCTATGGATCCCAAAATATTAAAAATAGAAGGGCATCCCTTGCTCTTTTAATGCTAATGAGAACATAAGTCTCTCTCTCTCATATGGCCTTCCACCATGGATGCCCTAGAGAGAGTCTCCATCGCCGCAGCATCGTCATTATGTTGCCCGATCGTTTGCTCGTGGATCTCCATCTCCTTCGGCGCGCCTCGCTCGTGAAGAAGATGTCGGATCTCGTGTGTCGAGATCAGGAAATCCGCCACTTGGATCATCAACATGGATTGCGAGAAGCACGTGTTTCATCAACACGCTCGCAAGCGTCTCCTCCGTTGGATCGGACTTGAGATCGGAGGTCTCTTCGTTTAGAGACTCGATCGCAACCACGCTTTAAGAGGTAATCCTATTACTTTTTTGTGGTTTAGACGAAACGATCCGAGAAGTATTCTTGGATCATGTGGTTTCGTTACATGAAATTTTTTTAAATTTCGCTGCATCGAGCCACTAGTGCAACTAGTCGCTCCGGATCGCATAAAATTCGATCCTCACGCTTCCGTGATGCATTTAAGGATCTCACCATATCTTTCAACTCCATCATTTCTGATGATTGATCAAGTGCCTTGCACTTTTACAGAGACTAATTCTAAGGATTTGATGGCACCAAAGGGAAAAGCACCCATGACTGAGTAGCATGAGATCAACACCACGATGTTGGCATCCATACATGTTGTTTAGGCATAGTTGACTGAGCATGCCAACATCTAGGCGGGATTGAGAGATATGGTCTTAGAGTTGAAGAATAACAGAGGAGAGAGGATGATGAGTAGATGAGAGGAGGTGGGAATGGGGGAACTGAGCAACAGTCGAGAGTGGAGCCCAAGCCTATATTGAGAGATGCCTATAATCTAGGCGCATGGCACTAGATGGCATGGATTCAGATACCTGCGGATTATGGGCATTTCGAGCTGAAGCCCACTATTCTTCCATTGCTCCCTATATTCCATGAACACATTCATGAGGAACCATACATTCACCTCCAGCCGTTCGATCACATTTGTAGTACTATCTAATACCCTAAGATCCCGTTAGAGGTAGTGAAGATGACAACCTTCCTATTCAGTTTGATAAACAAAGCATTGTATTGGATCAACCATTTAGGAGGAGCTGTCACGTCCTGGGATGAGTTGAGATCAGCTTTCCTTAGCAAGTACTATCCCCTAGACGCTTGAATCCGATGCGATCATTGATAGCTAACTTCTCCCAGTTGTCCCACGAGCCTATCCACGAGGCATGGGTTAGATTTAAGGATTTAATGGAGAAGTGCCCCCATCATGATATGCCCAAGACAGGCTTAGTGCGTAATTTCTTTGGGGGTTTGAGTTTAGAAAATCAGAGATTGGTAGTCGCTGCTTGTAGGGGGTCCCACTTCAACAAGGATGAGGAAGTCCTTTATCAGATATTCAAGGATATGGCAGAGAGATCAACAACTTTGTCTTCATCTTGCGCATTTCAGAAGCATCATGCATCTTCTTCTTCAGCATCCCACAAGGCCGTCAACATGATAACATCTCATGATGTGGATAGGGTAGACAAAGCAGATCTGCCCATCATTGGAAATCACCTATCCAAAGTCGATAGCATCAAAAAGCGATCACAAGAGCTAAACAAATTACAAGTGATCGAGCAGAGGATGAATCATCTAGATAAGCTGGATGAGATCACTAGACATCTGGAGCTTCTTGTTAGCATGATCAGTGCATGTAAGAGCTAGAGTGTAGCAGTCGATACTCCAGTAGTTGAGTAGACCAGTTCTTCTATTTTTAGCCCAACATAGTACCGGAGCGCCTTCCACTGTTCAGCACGTTTACTATGTGCAAACTCCGGATTAGTTCCCACATCAGTCTCCTCTAGCACATGTTGTTCCATACTACCCAGAGCTTCCATATCTTTCTGAGTAGTATTCTCCACCTCCACCTCATATTCAGGAGGTGAACGACATTTGGAGTAGTCCCAAGTGTAGTCAGCCCCTTCCATCAAGGCAGGGTCAATTCAGTTCTCAACCGAGTTAGAGGCCCGTCCACCATCTTCTGGGAGGTAGACCACATTACCAGCATTAGCCGCTACATCGTCATCAGTATTTGTCTCCACCTCAGTTCCATACCTGGAAACATGGACAACAACAACAACCAATGCAGCCTGCTTATTCTTACCAGTCTTACTACCAACAAACATCCTGCATATTATGGGTAATATTTGCATCCTCCTTATACAGATCAAACACAGTCTGCTTACTCTGGGTACCAACCTTAGCAGTACCAGACTCAATGACAGCCAGTTGTTGAGCATCGTGAGGTACCTTCGGTGAACCTAGTGCTAGATTAGCTTACCCTTCTGATGAAGAACATGAATGATTTGATTCAGAGGCATGATGACCTGACCATAACAAAGACATTGATTCTATCCCAAGTCAAAGCCAATCCCAACATCTTCAGAGACAAGGAGCAGGTAGCCCATGATCCATCCACCCTCGAGACAGATATGACATTTGATTTTACTTGTTTATCTGACGCCATTCATCTCAGGAACGGTAGGAGAGTGCAGTCGCCCGTACATCAGTTGGGATTTGGGAGATTGAGTTGCCGAGAGAGCTACATCTTCATCTTCTTCACTAGTTGAGCAACGATCCAGTGTTGCAGATTCCGATCATGGAGAATCATCTTCAACATCTACTTCTTCGCCACCACCTTCACATTCCATAAAATGCCAAAACCATAATAAAGGAAGATGTGTTCCGAGTCAGCCACGAAGGAGAACATACCTGTCACGGAGTCTTCTTCAACACCAACAGACCGAGCAGCTAGTTATGTTTTTCCATTTATTTCTTCTACACATGTATTGGATGATATTTTGTACATGATGATTCTGATATTAATAAGAGAAATGAGCAGTTTGATGTTTCTTCTGATTCTGTTCCATTTCCATTTGCTTTGAATAAAAGAAAAATCTAAAAAATAAAAACAACACTATATAATCCTGGAGTGGTAGAGATCCTTTAAAATATCTTTTCAGGGATGCCACTCCTTAAGGCCACGGAGTACATGCCCACGGTCAAAAAGGGAATGAAAGAAGCATGTACTAGGAAATGTCAGCCCAAGCAGAACAGACACCCGAGAACCAAGAAGCATATTTTGATCATGGATACAGTTCACACCATTAATAACATCTCTTCCAAAAAGAAAGATAATGGAGCACCTCACATCCGTTGCTTGATATTTGATCAGGAGTTCGATCGTACTCTTCTTGATAGCATATCCTCGATCAATCGTATGTCATCCTCGCTACTCACTGAGTTTGGGTTGGGGCCTCTTAGATCGACCATGATGATCCTTAATTTTGCTGATAGATCGATCAAGAGGTCGAGGGGCATTCTCGAGGATGTTATCATAACGGTGCAAGGCATGAGCTTTCTTGTTGATTTCGTTGTCATGGATATGGATACCTCTGCACCGTTACTCCATACCCGATTATACTTGGTCATCCATTCCTTTGAACGACCGAAGCGATAGTTGATTATGGTACTAGAGAGGTAACCTTTAACTCTCACAGTGACAAGGTTAGGACTGGGGCGATCCCAAATTTGAGGCAATCATCTCCACTAACAACAGATGAGAGAGATCCAGTTACAACAAATTCTGAGGACTGTGATTTTCTAGGCGAGATACAAGATACTGATCTTTTTACTGATTTCATGGATACGCAGGAGTTCCTTTCCTAGAAGGAACACCTAGAAAACACAACCGACTTTAGCTCCTCTGTTGATCATTCTGAGTTGTCGGCTGATGGATTGTTTGAGTTGTTTTCTGATGTTCACACTGAGTTTTCTGAGGTACATACTGCTGAGATATCTGAGCCACATTCTAAGTTTTCTAAGATATTTTTCGATGAGATACATTCTTCTGAGATTCTTGCTAAGATATCTGAGCCATTTGTTGATAAGTATACTGAGATCTTTGAGCATCTTGATGAGCCATCCTATTCTGAGCAGAGAGAATTCATTGCATACCTTTCTGAGACACTTCATGTTGAGCCTACAGTAGCCACGATAGACAGTTCAGAGAGTACAGATCATTTACCTTCTACCAGTTCAGTTGTAGAGGTTGTTGTAAAGCAGATTTAGATTACACCTGAACTCAAAGTTTTACCCTCATCTCTGAAGTATGCCTTCCTTGCAGGTGCCCTCCAGATGTTTCCGATCATTATCAGTTCGCAGTTGACTGAGACTAGTAATCTCGCTTGCTAAAGGTTCTTGAGAGAAACCACAAGGCTATTAGCTGGAGTATTTCGGATTTCCGTGAGATTAGTCCAGCTTTGTGCTCGCATCATATCTACTTAGAGGAAGACAATATGCCGACCCATGAGTTTCAGCACCTCTGAATCCTGATCTATGGGATGTTGTTATGAAAGAGATCAGGAAATGGTGTGATGTTGGCTTTATTTATCCTATTTCGGATTCTAAGTGGGTCAGCCTGTTACATGTGGTCCCGAAGAAATCCGAGATTACAATCGTGATTAATGACCGTGGTGTGGAGATTCCAACTTGTATACTAACTTCATGACATGTCTGCGTAGATTACCGATGCCTGAACTCAGCGACCAAGAAAGATCACTTTCCACTGTCCTTTATTGATCAGATTATTGAGAGGTTAGCAAGGGAGGATTTATTTTATTTCTTGGATGGGTACTCGGGATACAACCATGTTAAAATTGCTCCTGAGGATCAGGAGAAGACAACTTTTACTTGTTCGTTTGGCACCTATGCCTTTAGACAGATGCCCTTTGGATTGTGTAATGCCCCCGCTACATTCCTTAGGTGTATGTTGGTCGTTTTTACCGACATGGTAGGTAGTTTTCTAGAGGTCTTCATGGATGATTTCTCGGTCTATAATGATAGTTTTGACACGTCTTACTCATTTAGACCGAGTACTTCAGAGATGTTGTGAGATAAACTTAGTGCTCTCGTGGGAGAAGAGTCACTTTATGATGAATAATGGGATTGTATTTGTGAGGCCCGCTCCTTCTCGGATCTGGGATACCCATTTACATATTACCCGTAATATTATGTTAGCTAAAGATCGCATTAGAGAGCTGGAAATTAGGGGGAAAATTTTTCACATTTATGAATGACATTCACAAATTAACCAATAAACCACAGAACTACAATATGTCACAATTATATTGCATAAATTTCCATAGCAGTTAACATGTAACAACAGAAATGAAACCCCAATTGTATCAAAAGAGAAATAAAAGCATTATATAATACCTTGAACAAACTATAACATACATACCTGATATGTTTTGCTTCAGAAACTGACATTCAACTCTCCCAATACCATGGTGCAGGTATTTTGCCTGCAATCCATGCAATAGGGAGAAAAGAACAACAACAAATGCTGAGTAGATTTTATTAATTAGAAATAATAGGAAATTTAGTGTCTCCAAAAGAAAGCAAGTAAATTGGGCTTGACAATTAAAATTTAAAGTTACTTGCAATGAAACAGGCTTTCAAGTTGTTTGGTATGTAAAACCCCATTCTACTCATCCTACATTAATTACCCATATTAATCATTCTTATACAAAGATTATATGATCCATATTTAAACTGTCACCTTTTAATTAATTATAAACCATGTTTAATGGATCTTGAGATGTGGATGTTGAGTTTTTGTTCTTGGTCTTTATCCAATCAATCAGATTTAGTGGATAATCTAGGATCTTGATCTGAGTGTAACCTCATATTATGATTCTAAGATGTGACTCCGGTATAAAACTGTATATGATTTCCGTTCTTCCCCATCAATTTCATATTCCAATGATTTATTCAATGGCTATCATGATTGAAATTATCATAATGATATCTTGAGTATTTAATGATTGACATGGTCGAGATGATTCGGGTCTCTTTTGATGTTTGTGAGTTATGAGGATAGACCATAGTAAGTATAGATGATGAGTCTGATGTTTTGATTCTTTTCATATTGAATTTCTCAAGCTTAGTGAATAGTCTGTGGTCTTGGTTTAGATAAGACCTCACACTGTGACTCTAAGGCAGTAAGAAACCTTATGGTTGGGGTGCCTCCGTAGGCATGCGGCGGAGTAAAATGCATCCTAACTAAGTTCCCAACACGTCCACTAGCTAATTCAATCAACTATAGTAGTAGCTCGTAATCTGATAAGGATGATTTTCATAAATTAATCTTTTCTCTTCATCAGGAAATACTGGCGGAACAGTAACTAGCTTAATGGAAACTAAGCTCAGCTATAACCAACTCAACTGTAATTCATCTCAACTTTAACCAAACTCATTTGTGACTCAATCCAATCTCAAATGTAACTCCAAATTCAATTGTAACTGATTCAGATGTAGCCATAGAGGATTCATATATACACATGAATGATTCAGATGTAGCATCGCCAAGTCTGTTGGCGAAAAGTAAACAAAACTCAAGCGGTGAGGTAGCCTAAAAAAGAGGCTCTTCCGTCTCGCCCTCTAATTGGTAGGGCGGTCCAATAGAGGGATAGGTCTAATCCAAAACTACGCCACTGAGACGGGTAAGAGAGACTCTCCGGAAAAGTCACTCTAAAAGAAAAACCGGCCCGACTGGTACGGGCTAACAAGCTCGAAAAACTAAAACCAAGGGCCCTCCAGCCTAGGTACCCTAAAGAACAAGGATCAGCGGAACTGGTCTTTAAGAGAAAACCTGTGGATCCCAGAGAGGCGTAAAAACTGCGAGCGCTCGCGAAAAAAACCCAAGAAAAAGACTGGGATCCTAGACCCGCGCACTAAGCGGCCGCAACCCTAACAGGGCTTCCTAATCTCCCACCCAGCTGAGGGTCACCGCACCCTCGCACAGTCAGGCGTAAAGGTCACCATGACTGTCACTCTTAATTATTAGTCATCAATGAATCACCAACGCTGACTTGATTCCTCAACCTTTCTCAATCTCTGCTGTGGTTGACTGTACAGATCTATCTCTTTTTATATCAACGATCTTATTGATATAACTGATTCAGCATTGATTTCACTTATTCATCTACCCCATCATTTCTCAATCTCTTCAATGGTCGACTTTACAATTCTAGGTATTTTGTCACTACCTATCTTTGATGATATGTATAAATAGTAGAGTATACCTAAAAGATTAATTTATGAAGATGATTAGTCTTTGTGGTCACATCTTATTATTTCTAAAATCATAAGATCACCATCTATGCTTTGGATATGGATCTAGCTAGTCTTTATCATTTTGTTTTATATGGTACCTAAACAAGAATCATGTCTCAATTGTACCAGTTCCAGTTGAGACATCAAAGGAGGGGTGTTTTTTGATCATTTGTCATAACATCCTATATATAATAGATTGTATGAATAGTAGACTATACATAATGATCAATTGATTGATGATTTCTTATTTGTAAAGATCTTGAGAAATCATTTATTGACTTTGAGAGAAGAGTTCTAATATTTTAAAAGATGAATTCTCAGAAGATGTCAATGCTATATAATATAAAGGGGTTATCGGGAAGCTATTACATATCACTGTGAATTGCTTGGACATTACTCGTGTAGATAGCAAAGTAGATTAGTTCATGGGTCACTCTAGGATGTTGTTATAATACTACACATATACATTATGATTTCCTCAGCAAGGAATCTCTGGGTTCACCATTTGTGCATAAGTATATTATACAGGTTTTCCTGTAGACAAGAAACCCATGACAAATTTTAGTTTGTAACATGGATGAACGCTCATCACATTGCGACTCAAGCAACTGTAAAAGCTATATGGATAGATCCTTAGGGGCATATGTTCTTATAGGAGCCTCTACCCATGCAACCAAATTATGATATTATACTGCATTATTCATAGATACAATATTGTTTTCCACCTTGGACCAAACATATGGAGGTTAATGGCACATGATTATCTCTTCGAGCAAGTTCATAACAATCACTCTGTGAAGCTCCATGTTAGCTGTTGGAATTCTTGGTTGGTGTGGTCTAATGCTTGTTATGTTTAGAATAACTCACAATCTCGAGCTGTTGTCTACAGCTCATCTGTTGGGGGATATGACATTATTTTAATATGAATTATGTTCAGTCTATAAGCATTGACATCATCCTTATTAGGATTTCATCCAAAAATAATGCATCTTTAGCCATAAATGCATTAAAGTATCTTATGATCGACTTTAAGACTCTCTTTATCATTGAAAATAGTAATTGAGCATGTCCTTGATGTAAAGAACATGCGGTTGATTAACATGAGTCTTGCTTTCATTTATAAAGGTAAGTCATCCTGTTTTGAAGTTGAGTTTTTTTTTGAAATTTTGGAGGCTCAATGACTTATATTAGATTCTTTATTTATGAATTGCTTCATCATTCTCAGGATTCCATAAGAAAATGCATGTAATTTCCCCCAAATTTCTATTTTTTATGCTAAAAATTGTGGCTAAATGGTATGTACTTAGGTTAATTTGCATGCTAATTCCAAATTTTTATCCTCAAAATTTTAAGAAATCAAGAGTATATATAATGGTTGTAAAGTTTTGATAAATTCGATGTAAAGCTTCACATTCTCATCTAATTTCATAGGCAATTCAAGGAACTGAATCATGCATGGAAGGCAGCAAGAGGAGGGGGAAAGATTGTACCTTTGATCCTCTAAGTTTGGAGGGATTTTGTGGCTTTATCTAACATACAACAATAGATAAAATACCTGATGGATAGCAACATAAAAAAACTGAATTGGAAACTTCAACATTGACTTTAATGAGAACAAAGAGAAGAGAGATATATACCTTTGAATATCTCCACTTTGGAGATCCAAACTTTCTTGCAACATCTTTTTCTTGACAGGAGCTTCAATTCATTCGGATCCGGATGTTACAAATATAAAAACCTCAAAGGGAGTCTCATCCTCGAGACTCGGGTCAAGGTCACTTTTTGTCTTGTTTGGATCTTATATGGCCATAAAAACCTCAAAGGATTTTGAACCCATAAAAACCTCAAAGGGAAAAAAGCCGTGTTCTTTCAATATATATAATTAAATGGGCTTGTTTTGACAATTACCTGAAAGAGTTGTGGGTATCGTGCCCGCATATCCACTTTTGTCTTCCATGTTGCCTCTTTGACATCTTGTCGGTAATATAACACCTTTATTAGGAGAATCTCTTTGTTGTGAAGCTTTTTTTTCACAACACCATCGAGTATTTGTACTGACCTTCTCTTTGTAAATCAAATTTGACTCCACGTCAAGGTTCTCGTAGCTGATGACGTGGTGAAGGTCGTACTCGTAATTCCTTAAATTGATAGGTGTGGAGAAAGGGTTACTCGATAGACCACCTTACACATACGACTAAAAATTTCAAATAATCCAACGTATCGAGGTGTCAACTTGCTATGAGCACCAAATCTCTGTACTCCCTTCATGGGAGATACTCGTAGAGACACTCAATCTCCTTCTTGTGTTTTCAGGAATTTCCATCAATATGAAGGATTAAGTTAAATATTGATAAGTTACAATTTGAATCGATTAAGAGAAGAGGATTGGATTACATGAAACTCCAAATTTCTTTTCTGACGGTCTGCATAGCTCTTCTAGCAGCTCTGAGTCATCAGAAGCCTTCCCGTTACAAGATCGATCAATAGTTCTCGTAGTCCATTTCCAAAGAGATCTACAGAGTAAAAAGTATGTTCACCTACCTTACGTTTACTGAGAGGTGCGAGACATCTCCGCCCGTATAGGGCTTCGAATGATGCCATACCAATACTGGAATAATGACTGTCATTGTGCGAGAGTTCTACCAATGACAGGTGGTCTTTCCAGGATTATTTCTACTCTAGAGTACATGCACGTAGCAAATCCTCAAGTGTCTGAATAACACATTGTGTATCGTATGCAGAACTCATCTTCAGCTCTGTCTGTGGTGTTGACATAAGCCGGTACCAGTAGTGAGATATAAACCTCGAGTCTCCATCAGACACTACCCCATGTGGTATATCATAAAATTTGATATTGTTTTTTTTTGCACATGTAATCTTGCCAGCCTAGATGTAGTGTAGGTCATGTTGATATGTATGAAATGGACTGACTTGGAATCTGTCAACAACATCCCAATAGCATCGTGATCACCTAGTGTCTTTACTAGTCCCGTGACAAAATCCATAAAAGTACTCTTCCACTTTTATTCGAGAAAGGGGAGATACTGTAATAATCATGATGGTCTCTTATGTTCAACCTTGACCATCTGATAGATCATGCACTTGCTAACATGACATGCTGCATCTCGCTTCATTCCGTCCTGCCATAATGTAGACCTAGATCTCGGTACATCTTTGTGTTGCCAAGAAGAATAGACAATCATGAACTATGTGCCTTATCAAGAATATCTCTGCGCAACTACTCATTGTTGGCGCAATTACCCAGCGAACCTTCCACAAAATAGACTTAGTCCCCACAAAATCATCACATTTGTCCTTGATGGCACGCATGCATCTGTCTCAAATTCAAGGATATATCCTGTATCCTTATACTATGCAATCCCAAAGACTGCTGAATCGCGGAGGTATGACGGTAGATGTAGACGCACTCTTATGAGGATGTCCATTAGTCAAAGTTACGAGTATATCTCATGTATATAGCTAGTTTGTCGTATGTGCATGAGCTTTCTGCTAAGCGCATCTGCCACCACGTTTTCTTTACCAGAATGGTAAGAGATCATGTATTCAAAATCCTTCAGTAGTTCAAACAATCGATGTTGTCTCATGTTTAGCTCTTTCTGATCATAGATGTACTTCAAACTCTTGAGATTTATGAAGATATCAAAATTCACCTTATAGAGATAGTGACGCCAGTTTTTTTTAAAGAGAAGACAATCGCCACCAACTCCAAGCCATGGATGGGTTAATTCCGCTCATACATCCTCAATTGACATGATGCATAAACAATCACTTGACCTGGTTGCATCATAATTGTTCCTAAATCATCTCTTGAAGCATCTGTATATACAACATAATCCTGAGTGTCTGAAGGAAGTGCAAGTATATTCGCAGTCGTCAATCTTTCCTTCAGTGCTCTGAAGGCTTGTTTACATGGATCATTCTGAATGAAAGGATCTCTTTTCGGTGTCAATCGTGCCAGGAAAAGAATGACTCAAGAAAAACTACCTAAGAAACATCTGTAATAACCCGCTAGTCCAGGGAAGCTATGAATATGAATGATTGTCTTGGGTTGTTCTCAAGACATGATTGTCTCAATTTTCACAGGATCAACTGTGATACCTGCTCCAAAAATGACATGCTCAAGGAATGAGACCTAGGATATAAGAACTCATACTTACTCAGCTTGCCATGCAACTTATGCTCTTGAATGTGTCAAGGACTATCTTTAGATCTTTTCATGATTCCATTTATTTTGAGAATATATCAGAACATCATTGATGAACATAACCACAACTTGTCTAGATATGGACAAAAAATCATGGTCATCATGTCCATAAATGTTGCATGTGTATTCGTGAGCCCAAACAACATCACAATAAACTCATAATGTCCATATCGAGTCCTGAATGTTATTTTCGAAATATTTGACTCTCGAATCTTCAGCTAATGGTAGCTAAACCGGAGATCGATCTTTGAAAACATCGAAGATCCATGTAACTGATCAAGCAGATCATCAATGTGTGGTGGATAATGATTGTTTATCGTTTTCTTGTTCAGTTATTAGTAGCCAAAGCATTATCTCATTAGTCCATCCTTCTTGACAAAAAGAATGGGAGTGCCTCAAGATGTAGTGCTCGCCTCTCGAAACTTAAGTCAAATAACTCATGTAGTTGCACCTTTACCTTTCTCAAATTGGCTGGTGCCACGCGGTACGGAGCCATCGAGGTTGGTTGTGTATATGGTAGTAATGTAATCTTGAACTCAATCTCTTTTTCAGGTGGTAAACCTGATAAATCATTAAAGATCACATTAGGGTAATCTGACACTATCGTGATGTCCTGGGCCATCGACTCTCCATCAGATATCTCTCGGACAATTGCTAGATATGAATCACATTCCTCATCAACAAGTCATCGAGCTTTCGACACTGAGATATACTCCATTTTGGAGTCATGTAATGTATCCTTATAGGTAATCTCGGTTAAGTTCGGAATCCTGAAAACAATCGTCTTCGCATGATGATCTGGCATTCATTCCATACCAAAAGTTAGGTCAAACTTGTTGAGTTGTAGTAGCAGACAGTCTGCTATCGTCTCATGTCCACCAATCAACATTGGTGGCTATCTTACTATTAGTCTTATGATGATCAATTAGCCACATGACCCATAATGTGACAAGGATGATCTAGGGGATCTGCACCTCTACCTACTGAAGTTAGAAATTCAATGTTCATTCATCGCTCCAGAATCAATTAAAAAGATAGAAAGGTCGGCACTAGACGCCATGGTTCTGTATAAGAACCAATATCCGTAATTACAATAGTTGATGTTCGCGGATATTTCTATTATGCTTTTTCTATTCTTGGGATACAATATGGAAATAAGTTGCAATTGGTGACATCTGTGGTCATTGATTTTGAATGTCATATTTCCCTTTCGGACTCGCGACAAGTCAGAGGACTGTCGATATCCGAGAATTAATGCGATCGGAATTATAATACTACGAGTGTATGTAGTTGGGTACCACTGCTCTGATACCAAACTGTGAGGCTCGCTCCTTCTCGGATCTGGGATACCCGTTTACATATTACCCGTAATATTATGTTAGCTAGAGATAGCATTAGAGAGCTGGAAATTAGGGGAAGAAAATTTTCACATTTATGAATTACATTCACAAATTAACCAATAAACCACATAACTACAATAAGTCACAATTATATTGCATAAATTTCCATAGCAGTTAACATGTAACAACATAAATGAAATCTCAATTGTATCAGAAGAGAAATAAAAGCATTATATAATACCTTGAACAAACTATAGCATACATACCTGATATGTTTTGCTTCAGAAACTGACATTCAACTCTCCCAATACCACAATGTAGGTATTTTGCCTGCAATCCATGCAATAGGGAGAAAAGAACATCAACAAATGTTGAGTAAATCTTATTAATTAGAAATAATAAGAAATTTAGTGTCTCCAAAAGAAAGCAAGTAAATTGGGCTTGGCAATTAAAATTTAAAGTTACTTGCAATGAAACAGGCTTTCAAGTTGTTTGGTATGTAAAACCCCATTCTACTCATCCTACATTAATTACACATATTAATCATTTTTATACAAAGATTATATGATCCATATTTAAACTCACCTTTTAATTAGGTATAAATCACGTTTAATGGATCTTGAGATGTGGATGTTGAGTCTTTGTTCTTTATCTTTATCCAATCAATCAGATTTAGTGGATAATCTGGGATCTTGATCTGAGTGTGACCTCATATTATGATTCTAAGATGTGACTCCAGTATAAAACTGTATATGATTTCCGTTCTTCCCCATCAATTTCATGTTCCAATGATTTATTCAATGCCTATCATGATTGAAATGATCATGATATCTTGAGTATTTAATGATTGACATGGTTGAGATGATTCGGGTCTCTTTTGATGTTTGTGAGTCATGAGGATAGACCATAGTAAGTATATATGATGAGTCTGACGTTTTGATTCTTTTCATATTGAATTTCTCAAGCTTAGTGGATAGTTTGTGCTCTTGGTCTAGATAAGACCTCACACTGTGACTCTAAGGCAGTAAGGAAGCCTTAGGGTTGGGGTGCCTCCGTAGGCATGCGGTGGGGTAAAATCCATCCTAACTAAGTTCCCAACACGTCCACTAGCTAATTCAATCAACTGTAGTAGTAGCTCGTAGTTGATAAGGATGATTTTCATAAATTGATCTTTTCTCTTCATCAGGAAATACTAACTAGCTTAATGGAAACTAAGCTCAACTATAACCAACTCAACTGTAATTCATCTCAACTTTAGCCAAACTCATTTGTGACTCAATCCAATCTCAAATGTAACTCCAAATTCAATTGTAACTGATTCAGATGTAGCCATAGAGGATTCAGATGTATACATGGATGATTCAGATGTAACATCTCCAAGTCTGTTGGCGAAAAGTAAACAAAACTAAAGCGGTGAGGTAGCCTACAAAAGAGGCTCTTCCGTCTCGCCCTCTAATTGGAAGGGCGGTTCAATAGAGGGATAGGTGTACTCCAAAACTACGCTACTGAGACGGGTGAGAGAGAATCTCCGGAAAAGTCACTCTAAAAGAAAAATCGGCCCGACCGGTACGGGCTAACGAGCTCGAAAAACTAAAACCAAGAGCCCTCCAGCCTAGGTACCCTAAAGACCAAGGGTCAGCGGAACTGGTCTTTAAAAGAAAACCTGTGGATCCCATAGAGGCGTAAAAACTGCGAGCGCTCACGAAAAAAAATCGAGAAAAAGACTGGGATCCTAGACCCGCGCACTAAGCGGCCGCCCTAACTGGGCTTCCTAATCTCCCGCCCAGCTGAGGGTCACCGTACCCTCGCACAGTCAGGTGTAAAGGTCACCATGACTGGCACTCTTAATTATTAGTCATCAATGAATCACCAACGTTGACTTGATTCCTCAACCTTTCTCAATCTCTGCTGTGGTTGACTGTACAGATCTATGTCTTTTTTATCAACGATCTTATTGATATAACTGATTCAGCATTGATTTCACTTATTCATCTACCCCATCATTTCTCAATCTCTTCAATGGTCGACTTTACAATTCTAGGTATTTTGTCACTACCTATCTTTGATGATATGTATAATAGTAGAGTATACCTAAAAGATTAATTTATGAAGATGATCGGTCTTTGTAGTCACATCTTATTATTTCTAAAATCATAAGATCACCATCTATGCTTTGGATATGGATCTAGCTAGTCTTTATCATTTTGTTTTATATGGTACCTAAACAAGAATCATGTCTCAATTGTACCAGTTCCAGTTGAGACATCAAAGGAGGGGTATTTTCTGATCATTTGCCATAACATCCTACATATATAATAGATTGTATGAATAGTAGATTATACATAATGATCAATTGATTGATGATTTCTTATTTGTAAAGATCTTGAGAAATCATTTATTGACTTTGAGAGAAGAGTTCTAATATTTTAAAAGATGAATTCTCAGAAGATGTCAATGCTATATAATATAAAGGGGTTATCGGGAAGCTATTACATATCACTGTGAATTGCTTGGACATTGCTCGTGTAGATAGCAAAGTAGATTAGTTCATGGGTCACTCTAGGATGTTGTTATAATGCTACACATATACATTATGATTTCCTCAGCAAGGAATCTCTGGGTTTCACCATTTGTGCGTATGTATATTATACATGTTTTCCTGTAGACAAGAAACCCATGACAAATTTTAGTTTGTAACCTGGATGAAACCTCATCACATTGCGACTCAAGCAACTGTAAAAGCTATATGGATAGATCCTTAGGGGCATATGTTCTTATAGGAGCCTCTACCCATGCAACCAAATTATGATATTATACTGCATTATTCATAGATACAATATTGTTTTCCACCTTGGATCAAACATATGGATGTTAATGGCACATGATTATCTCTTCGAGCAAGTTCATAACAATTACTCTGTGAAGCTCCATGTTAGCTGTTGGAATTCTTGGTTGGTGTGGTCTAATGCTTGTTATGTTTAGAATAACTCACAATCTCGAGCTGTTGTCTACAGCTCATCTGTTGGGGGATATGACATTATTTTGATATGAATTATGTTCAGTCTATAAGCATTGACATCATCCTTATTAGGATTTCATCCAAAAATAATGCATCTTTAGCCATAAATGCATCAAAGTATCTTATGATCGACTTTAGGACTCTCTTTATCATTGAAAATAGTAATTGAGCATGTCCTTGATGTAAAGAACATGCGGTTGATTAACAGGAGTCTTGCTTTCAATTATAAAGGTAGGTCGTCCTGTTTTGAAGTTGAGTTTTTTTTTAAATTTGGAGGCTCAGTTACTTATATTAGATTCGTTATTTATGAATTGCTTCATCCTTCTCAGGATTCCATAAGAAAATGCATGTAATTTTCCCCAAATTTCTATTTTTCTGTGCTAAAAATTGTGGCTAAATGGCATATACTTAGGTTAATTTGCATGCTAAATCCAAATTTTTATACTCAAAATTTTAAGAAATCAAGAGTATATATAATGGTTGTAAAGTTTTGATGAATTTGATGTAAAGCTTCACATTCTCATATAATTTCATAGGCAATTCAAGGAACTGAATCATGCATGGAAGGTAGCAAGAGGAGGGGGAAAGATTGTACCTTTGATCCTCTAAGTTTGGAGGGATTTTGTGGCTTTATCTAACATACAACAATAGATAAAATACCTGATGGATAGCAACATAAAAAAAACTGAATTGGAAACTTCAACATTGACTTTAATGAGAACAAAGAGGAGAGAGATATGTACCTTTGAATATCTCCACTTTGGAGATCCAAACTTGCTTGCAACATCCTTTTCTTAACAGGAGCTTCAGTTCATTCGGATCCGAATGTTACAGTATTAGGCCACGTCATCTCCAAACATGGTATGGAGGTTGACCCGACTAAGATTGATGTGATCTTCATGCTAGAGCTGCCACAGAACTTGAAATAGTTGAGGTCGTTCCTTGGTTACGTTGGATCCTATAGGCAATTCATTAAGGACTTCAGCAAGATCGTCAGGCCATGACTGAGCTTCTGTGCAAGGAGAGTGAGTTTATTGTTGATGAGAAAGTCATTGCATTTCATCAGATGAAAAACATGGTTACTAGAGCTCCTATCCTTCAGCCATCTAATTGGTCTCTCCCCTTTGAGATCATGACGGGCGCGCCAGATTATGCGTTTGGAGTTGTTTTACGGCAGAGAAGGAATGGTATACCATTTGCCATATACTATGCTAGTAAGACTATGGATGAGGCACAACGCAGTTACACAGTTACAGAGAAGGAGATACTAGCAGTGGTGTTTGCTTTAGAGAAGTTCTTCTCCTACTTGGATGCAGAGCCATTGTATACATGGATCACACAACCATACAATACTTACTGGCAAAGAAGGATGCCAAACCACGCCTTATCAGATGGATCATTATTCTCCAGGAGTTTGACTTAAAGATTCGAGATAAACCTGGAGTGAAAATCGTTGTCGGAGATCATCTTTCTCGGATCACAAATGAAGAGTTCCCTGATCAATTACTACTTCCCATATCAGAGACCTTTTCAGATGAGGCTATATTGTATGTTGCCTTACTCCCATGGTACACTGATATTATGAACTATCTTGTCTCCAAGAAAGTTCCACAAGATTGACCCAAGTTGAAGGTAGACAGATTCCTGTCAGAAATTTATTTTTACAAGTAGAAGGATCCGTACCTATTTCGTAAGGGTACGGATTGTATCTGGAGGAGGTGCATTCCTCGAAAGGAATACACGAGTATGCTAGAGCATTGTCACAGATTAGAGGCTGGTGGGCATCATTCGGGGAAGCGAACGACAATAAAGGTTCTTCAATGTGACCTATGGTGGCAAACTCTGTTTAAGGATGCTACGGATTATGTGAGGCATTATACTTCTTGCCAGAGAATGAGAGGAATTGTTGGTTCCAAAGATACCATGCCCCTAAGATATATCCAGATTTCAGATGTTTTTTATGCTTGGGGCATAAACTTCATGGGCCCATTCCCTCTCACTCATATATTTCAGTACATCTTGCTTGCCAAGGATTATGTTACTCGTTGGGTGGAGGCTATCCCTACCCAAGCTGCTGATAGTCGTACAATTTGTTCCTTTCTCAAGGACAACATTATTGCGCGGTTCGGGATCCTCTAGATACTCATTTTAGATGGGGAAGCCATTTCATCAATAGAGAGGTCAGAAAGCTAGTTAAGGAGTACACCATTTATAATCGTGTCGCGTCTCCATACCACCCACAGACTAACGGCTTGGCTAAGATTTCAAATAGAGAGATCAAGACGATACTTCAGAAACTTTTACGTCCAGATAGGAAGAACATGTCTTAGATGCTTGACTCAGTTATATGGGCTTATCAGATAGCGTACAAGTCTCCATTGAGCATGTCTCCCTATAGATTGGTTTGTGGAAAGCCTTGCCACTTGTCAGTTGAATTGATACATAAATCTTTATGGGAACTCCGCGTTTGCAATTTAGATTATGAGAGAGCAGGTCAAAGTAGGAAAGTGGAGCTGAACAGGTTGTTGGAATTCCGAGATTTCGCCTATGACAACACACTCATGTATAAGAAGAAAATTAAGCGTTGGCATGATAGACACATGAGGAGAAAGACTTTCGTCTCTGATCAGAAGGTATGGTTGTTTGATGCGAAATTGAAGTTGTTTCTAGATAAACTTAAAATGAAATGGTCAGGACAGTTCATTGTTAGAGATGTGCATGACAATGGTAGTATTGTCATATATGGGTTGTCATCTGACGCACAACCATTTGTTGTGAATGGACAGTTGCTGAAGCCATATCTAGATCATGATACAATCATGTCTGTGGTTGATTCTATTTATGTGGTATCAGACGATGATCCTTTGACATCTTTTGTGCCTGATAAATGAGCTGATATTCTTTTGTATATATTCCTTTCATTGGGAGGAGATAAAGGCAGTGACAGAAGGTTGGGTGAAGGTTCCATCTCGGAGGACCGTCCGCCGCATATTGCTACTCGCCGAATAAATCCTTTCGGGATGGGCTGTTTCCACTGTGGGTCTTCGCGTCACTAGGCGAGGTCATGCAGGGAGCCGATTAAATGTTTCACTTGCAGAGGTTTTGGTCACAATAGTCGAGTCTGCTCGAAGTAGCGGACAACCTCCTTTCTTCCCGGGTTGCTTGTTGGGGAGGGGGAGGTCAAGAAGCTCTGTTCCTCGCATCCTCGGATGTGGGTGTGATCTCGAAGGGGAAGTTCCGGGGAGATGTGATTGAGGTCAGTCGTGGAGAGTGGTAGCGAGAGGGCTATCTGACGAGGGAGAAGGGAGTCTGTTGCGGTGGTCTAGCGCAGGCCACTCAAGGCTTCGGTGGCGTCGTTTGTGTGTTTGGGATGGCACCATGGGCTGCTAGCCGCAGGAGAGACTTCGTGTTAAGGGACTACCGTTCGTGAAGCGTAATCTGAAGGACATTCGGGCTCTGCTGGAAGGGGTTGAAGAGGTGGCGGGACTGGAGAGAAGCGGTTGCAGACCTGGGGACCCGCTGGATCCTATCGTGCAGGTGCAGAATCTAAGCCCGTCTCAGCTTGGATGGTGGAAGGTTCAGTGGCAGGGGAAGACCTTATTTCTGGAGCTCTCGTCGACGGCCCCGATCAGGCGACATGGCAGTTTCCATCGTCAAGGAGTTCCTGGCGTCGAGGCCTACATGCCCGGAAGATGCCTGGAGGTCGCCGGTGATACTAGTCTAGCGGCGGAACGACCGCGTGGCTTGGCAGTGGAACGGTCGCGTGGATTGGAGACGGTTTCGGAGGTGACTCCTCGTCTCCTGCAATCCATTCAATTTGGTGTGTTTCAAAGAATAACCAATAAATGTGTAACGTCGGTCCGTTTTCCGGGGAAAGGCGCTTCGGTTGAATACATGGACCCATCTCGATCTGTTGAGGCTCGCGGGGCTGTGCTCAAACTCTCGCCTGGATCCAAGAGCCCGGCCAACGATCCCAATCCAAATCAAGATGCAGCTTCGCCTAATGTGGCTTCAGAAAGTCCAGCACGCTTGGGCTTGGCATCCCAATTACCCCTCTCTATCAAACCCACATCCTATGGGGGGGAGGAGATTCACGCTTCTGCGTCGTGTGAAGGTGCGGAAGCCACAAAGGCTGACCATGGGAGGCTGGGTGGTAACAGCAGAGGTTTATCAGAAGGAGGCGCTGAAGCCTTGGGGGTGGAGGGATGTTCACCTCATCTCCCAGAGAGGTATTCCTAGCAAATACGTAATGAAGACTCCTCATGAGCTCTGATATGGATCCAAACCTAGTGTCAAGCACTTAAGGGTTTGGGGATGCTTGATCCATGCGAAGAACGTGGATGCAAGTAAGCTAGAATCTCGCAATACAGAGTGCTACTTCATTGGGTATGTTAAGGATGATATTGGATACCAGCTTTATGACCCTGAGACTCAAAAAGTTTTTCTCTAGAGATGTAAGATTTCTGGAGGATGACTTCCTTAAAGGTCAAGACAAAAATGAAGTGGAGGAACTCATTGAATCCCCTGAGGATTCTGAGCTTCCTGAACTAGAAACTGAAGAGACAAATAAAGATGAATCACACATACCTATTCGAAGGAGTTCGAGGGTGGTTGCACCACCTGAAAGGTATGGATTCCATGTGTCAGGTGAAACTGACAATGATCCTGCTTATTTGATGAAGCACTTGCGGATCATGACATGGATAGTTGGATGCTAGCAATGAAGTCTGAAATAGACTCCATGCATAAGAATGGTGTATGGACCCTAGAGGATCCACCTAAGGGGGTGAAACCCATTGGGTATAAATGGATCTTCAAGAGGAAAAGGGGACCTGATGGGAAAGTAGAGACTTTCAAGGCACGGCTCGTAGCCAAAGGCTACACACAGAGAGAAGGCTTCGATTATGATGAGACGTTCTCTCCCGTGGCCATGCTTAAATCCATCAGGACACTGCTAGCTATAGCTGCATATCTTAACTACGACATCTGGCAGATGGATGTCAAGACGACTTTTCTCAACAGATACCTTGAAGAAGAAATCTATATGGAGCAGCCCCAGGGCTTCATAACCGAGGAAGGAAAAGTATGCAATCTAAAGAAATCCATCTATGGGCTCAAACAAGCTTCTCGTAGCTGGAACATCAGATTTGACGAAACCATAAAGAGTTATGTGTACAGGAAGCTTAGTGGGAGTGCCATTATATTCATCATGCTTTATGTAGATGACATCCTTATCATTGAGAATGATACATGAATGAAGACCAGTGTTAAGATTTGGCTATCCCATACCTTTGAGATGAAAGATCTTGGAGAAGCCTCTTATATCTTGGGTCTGAAGCTGTTCAGAAACATAGAAAAGAGGATATTGGGATTATCACAACATGGGTGCATTAAGAAAATCTTGGAACGTTTCTGTATGGAGAATTCCAAGAAAGGTTTCCTTCCCTTAAGACATGGTATCCACCTATCTAAAGGGATGACTCCTCAAAGTGTTGAGGAAAAGAAAGCCATGGCTGGATGCCCTTACGCATCAGTTGTAGGAAGCTTAATGTACGCCATGACGTGTACAAGGTCAGATATCTGCCATACAGTGGGAGTGGTAAGCGGTTACCAATCCTGCTATGGAGAACAACACAATAATGCGGTAAAGAACATATTTAAAAATCTAAGACGGACACAAGATTACATCTTGGTCTATGGAGATGGTGATCTCCAAGTCTTGGACTATACAGATTCTGACTTCCAGTCTGATATTGATGATCGAAAGTCGACATCAGGGTTTGTTTTTGCAGAATGGTGGTGTTGTGAGTTGGAGAAGCAAGAAGCAGGACACTATGGCAGATTCAACAACAGAAGCCGAATACATAGCCGCATCGGATGCTGCGAAAGAGGCGATGTGGTTGCGCAAGTTCATTCTAGAACTTGGCGTGGTTTCCTCTGATACTCCCATCCCGTTACTCTGCGATAACACGGGAGTCATTGCCCGGGCAAAAAAACCCAGATGACATCAAAAGAGCAAGCACGTGGAAAGGAAATGCCACATCATTCGGGAGATTCAAAAGCGTGGTGACATCATCATCACCAAGGTAGCCTCTGCCGACAACGTTGCTGATCCCCTTACCAAACCTCTGACACAGAAGGTTTTCGACCAGCATGAAATGAATATGGGTTTAGGGAATGTACCAGAATGGTTCTGAGGGCTAGTGGGAGATTGTTAGCAATGTGAGCCCGGGACGAACCATTTCTACATTAAATGTTATTGTAATGTTTGATATATATCAATAAAAGTTATTGGTTTATTTCACTCCCTGTCTGAAATTAAGTGAATGAATGCAC
Organism: Ottelia alismoides; assembly: GCA_037367405.1. Taxonomy (NCBI): domain Eukaryota; kingdom Viridiplantae; phylum Streptophyta; class Magnoliopsida; order Alismatales; family Hydrocharitaceae; genus Ottelia; species Ottelia alismoides. Next base: position 168,961 of record JAZKJV010005668.1, on the reverse strand, counting down.
TATAAGGTCCCTCTGTACAATTAGGGTTATGTACCATGGCCATCTTAATAATCATACAGCTATTGATTCAATAATTGAATCATAGAGGCTGGTGTTTGGATGAATATCTAAGGAGTTAGATTGAGGACTCAGCAAACACCGTCAAATGATTGTTAAGAGATGATCTCCAGCCTGAGTAGGAGATGGCAATCCTTTCTCACATAGGCTGATATCTGACCGACCTCTTGATGCAGGTACTCTGCATAGGAATAGAGATTCGGAGGTGTCAGATTAGTTAAGTCAAAGGGTCGACTTAACGAGATCGAGATAACCAAAGTCCTACATCGTATGCTGTCACGATATATGCACACATCCTCTGACCGGAGACAGATGTATTGCTACATATCTGAGTATGTACATTTGGCATATCAATAGGTTGAAGACCTAACCAAGGTCTATACACCGGCGAGCTGGTGTGCATATAAGGACATATGAGTAATACGATCTCTCAAAGGGATCATACATGTTCACTTCTAAACCGGAAGACATGAGCTCACTCATGAGATATTAGGATCGATAAATTCTATGCATGGTCGTCTCACTTATGAAGCCTGACAAAATTTGTAGGTATGATATATGCTTTTGGAAAGCATATGATCAATACCAAATCCCATTGATCAAAATGAGAACCTTAATGATAAAACCCTGAAGGTGACAATTTAAAAGAGATCTATAACTTCGGGTTTATCAAAAGGTCTTCCAGTATGCAGGATGTATAGGTATTAGGAATACCTAAGGGTGATGTGATCATAAACAATTGTATAACCATGACGCTTCCATTCCGACGGAGTGATGAAACATGTTTGGATTTTAGTGACTCCTCTCAATAGAGAAGTAACTTGATCTTAGTCCAAGTGTTGGACATTGATTTGAATGAGATTCAGATGCAATGAGAAGATTAGGTTTACAGACTTGATTTAATCAAGCATCTAGGGGAGGTCCGTGAGATCTGGATTTGAGATGTGATCTCAATATCCAAGTCACTATAAGTGGAACAATACAATTGCCCTGTCCTTATCTCCAAATACCTACGGAGAATACACATTATTCTTGAAAGAGTTCAAGAATAATTCCAAGGTTGAATTATATCTGAGCATTGAGAAATGGATAATTAAATGTGATTTAATTATCATGAATAATTTGAATTCGATTCACATTATCTGAATGCATGAGAATAAGTATCTAATGTAATTAAATGTGATTTAATTAATGTGGATATGGATGATGTGGATAGCACTATTCAATTATCCATGTATATTATAAATACGATTTATAATATACATTAGAGAGAGACTTGTGTGTGATTTATATTTGTTTATTAATTGTTGATGTGAATAGGATTCACAGTGAATAATTAATTGAAAATATAATTACATTTAGTTTTGGGTTGTGAATAAGATTCACAATTTTTTCAATGGCTTGATTGATATTTTCCAAAAGATAATTTGGAATTATTTTTTGTGAAAATTATTTTCGACAAGAGTTATAGGAGATATCATGAGATATTGAGATCTCATGATATATCATGAGATTGATCAAGTCCTATCTAATAAGAGAGGACGGCTACAACTCTCCGTGTGGAGAGGAGTAGTCGTCCCCCCTTATTTAGGAATGGACCATGGTCTTCTCATTATCCTATCTTTAGTCAAATGTGATTTAATTTGAGATTAATTATATTGATTTATCAATATTAATTAATTTAAATTAAATCACTTGTTGTTGTGTTCTACCAACAACATCCTAGTCCTTGAAAGGAACACAAATCAATCTCATCCGTTGATTGTGTGTTGTCCATGGATTGGGATCCATGGACTCCCAAAACCCTATATAAGAAGAGGCATGCCTTGCTCTTCGAGATACACCGACTTGACGAAATCTCTCTACTCTCTCTCTCTCTCATTCTCTCGTGCCCTCTTCCTCCTCTCTCTTGGGTGGCCGTCCACCCTACCCTAGAAGGAAGAAGGCCCTCATCGTTGCCTTGCGTTGTGCTTCGACGACTCTTGGTACTCCATCTTCTTTGGTGCTTCTCGCTCGTGAAGAAGACATACGATCTCATGTGACGAGATCAAGAGTTCCCTTGCTTGGACAACTACTTGGATTGTGAGATCACCGCGACTCATCCCCGTGCTCGCAAGCGTCTCCTCCGAAGGTCGGACTTGAGACAGGAGGCTTCTTCTCTTAGAAGCTCGATCGCAAGCACACTACAACAGGTATTCCTATATCTACTATGTGGTTAGACGAAACGATTCATAAATGGTTTATGGATCATGTGGTTTCGTCGTTTAAAATTTTTAAATTCCGCTTCACCGAGCAACTAGTATGACTAGTCGCTCTTGATCGTATATGATACGATCATCACGCTTCCGTGATGCGCTTAAGGATCCCCACGTATCCTTTAAGGGAACCCTTGAGGATCAAGACCCATTACGATCACCGGAGTTCGCCGAAGATTGTTGACGCTTCTCTGTTCAACGCCACATATCAAGGCTACTATCCAAATCCGTCCACCGTAGGTAGATCTAGTTATTTCCTTTTAATTTCGCATTTCAATATTGCAATTTAATTCTCGTTTCATTATTAAATCTGATCATCTTCTCACCAGCTCCGATCTGCCTGATTGGAGCTCCACAATCACTGATCTTCATTCCAACCACCGCTTCACGTCACCCAGACCTTCTCCATCTTCTCTCATAACTTGACTAGCCCCAGATCGTACCAAATCTAGAGATTAGTCTCCCCTCCAATCAACCCCTCGCTGGAGACTTCCATTCAATCCATTTCCTTTGTGTTTTTGCCTAATAAGTCGGATGGAGACCTCTCTGAGCAAGAATAAATCACTTGTAGGGAACAAGAGGTGAGCTGGAGCTGTAGATCGAGATCTTGAGGTTGTTTTGCAACTGCAAATCTTCAAAGCTCCAGGTCGGAGATTAGTCATCAACGAGCCTCATTGAGACCATCCATTGACAGAGGAGCATCGCAGGAGCCCATATCGACTTCAGGAGATGCCTTCGACCTAGATCGTCAAAGTTCTGTCCGATTCAAAGTCGTCGGCGACATGCTTCATCGTCATTCTTCCTAAGCCTTCAACGTCTTTCGGATCAAAAACACCTAGCGCTAGATTCAATCCCAACGGTCCAAGTTGCCCCAATTCCAGACCGTCGATCCAATACTCCATATCAGATCCCAAGCATCCAATCCACACGTGAATCATAGCTGCTTCGACGAATATTTCCCTCTAGCCCCTGTTGTTTATAGCATTTGTAAATAAGTCCCCCTAGGGACACGTGTCAATAAGCTGTGGTTTGATTATTTACAGTATTACCCATGTTGTTCATTTCAATTGCTATTAAGTCCTTTGTGAACTGATAAGCGTGCATCGCACACGACATTTCTTATTAATTGCATTAAACTCCTTGTCTTTTAATGTTATTGTTCAGTCCCTTAGAATTAATAAATAACCAATAAGTCCACGCAAGCACGACTCACGTATGCTGGCACACGACTTTTTGGGTGAAAATTGCATGGTAGCCTCAGCATTTTATATTTTGGTTGTTTATTTGGTCTGCTAAATAAGTTTTCTTTCATATTGGTCCATGTGTGCAGTTTGTTAATTTGATTGTTAATTGTGACTAATAGTTAGCTAATCACCTCAATAAATTCCCTGAAAATCCAAGTTAACTTCTGCTAATTACATTCATCACTACTTTTGGTTTGGCATTTTAATTAGTTTTAATATTTTTAATAAATAAAAAACAACCAAAATTTTACTTTTTGCCTTTTTTACTTAAATAAAAATTATAAAAACTTTTTGAAAAAATCCACAAAAATTCATGGTTGTTTGGTAAAGCTTATGTAAAAATTTTGCTTTGAAATTCCTTACAAAAACAAAAAAAACAAGAAATCTCTAAAAAAATAAAAACTCATGAAAAATCAATGAAAATTCCAAAAATAGCATAAATTGGCTTTTTGAAAAAGCTTGAAAAATAATCTTCATGTTTGTGCATATTTTCCGTATTTTTACTTTTATTTTATATTTTAAAAACCTGAAAACATCTTCATTTTTCGGTTTTCTTTATTTCACATTTTCTATTGTTTTAAAATCTAAAAATTCTGAAAAATTTACAAAAATAGTAAAAATTACTAAAAACACAAAAATATTTTTATTTGATTTTCTATATTTTTTTACCATTTTTTTAAAAATACAAAAAGAGTTTGTGTTCTTTACTTATTTTATTCTTTTCATTTTACATTATTTTAAAAATTAAATATATATAAATTTGCAAAATCAAAAATCAATTAAAATACAAAATCAGTAAACATTAAAAAAATATACAACAACAACAACAACAAAGCCTTTTCCCACAATTAAGTAGGGTCGGCTACATGGATTCTTCGCCTCCATTCAGATCTATCTTGGGTCAATCTCGGACTTATATCCAGCAAACTAAGATCCCTTCGTATAGTCTCTTTCCAACACTTCTAGGGCCGTCCTCGCCCTCTCTTAGTCGGCTCAACATCCCAACACTCGCATCTCCTAACCGGTGCATCAGTTGACCTTCTTTGCAAATGACCAAACCATCTTAAGCGGTTTTCTCGCATCTTATCCTCGATCGGAGCTACACCAACTTTCTTTCTGATTGCATCATTCCGAATCCGATCTTTACGTGTATGTCCACACATCCATCTTAGCATTTTCATTTCTGCTACAGCCATTCTCTGCACATGTCTATCGTTCACAGGCCAACATTCAGAACCATAAAGCATAGCAGGTTTCACGGGTGCTTTGTAAAACTTTCCTTTAATTTTTAAAGGCATTTTCTTATCACAGAGAACAACGGAGGCTCCTCTCCACTTTAGCCAGCCTGCATTTATTCTATTAGTAACATCTCCATCAATTTCTCCATCATGTTGCAAAATAGATCCCAGATATCTAAAAGAATCTCTCTTCTGGATGTTATCGTCACCAATCTTCACCTTGATTCCTTCACCATTGCTTCCATCAAAGGTGCATTCCATATATTCCGTCTTAGCCCTACTTATACGAAAACCTTTAGTCTCCAATGCATGTCTCCAAACCTCAAGCTTCTCATTTACTCCATCTATAGTCTCGTCAATCAACACAATATCTTCAGCAAATAACATACACCAAGGTAACTCATCCTGAATGTGACTTGTCAACTCGTCCATAATCAAAGTAAAAAGAAATGGACTCAAAGCTGAACCTTGATGTAAACCAATGTTGATATCAAAATAGTCAGTCTTCCCCGTCGGGGTCCTTACACAAGATAAAGCCCTATCATACATATCCTTTATGAGATTAATGTATAGGACAGATACTTGTCTCTTCTCCAAAACTCTCCACAGTATCTCTCGTGGGACGTAATCATAAGCCTTCTCCAAATCAATAAAGATCATATGGAGATTCTTCCTTTTAGCTCTATAAATCTACATTGTTCTCCTCAGCAAATGGATGGCTTCAATAGTTGAGCGACCTGGCATAAATCCGAATTGATTTTCTTTTATTTTGGAAACTTGCCTCAATCTTCTTTCCATCACACGTTCCCAAATTTTCATAGTGTGACTCATCAGCTTGATACCTCTGTAATTTGAACAATTTTGGATGTCTCCTTTGTTCTTATAAAGAGGCACCACGATACTCCTCCTCCAATCTTCAGGCATTTTCTTGCTTCGCCAAATAATATTGAATAGATTCGTAAGCCAAGTCAAACCACGCTCACCTAAAACTTTGCAAACTTCTACAGGGATGTCATCCGGTCCAACACCTTTCCCAGGTCTCATAACCTTCAAAGCCTCCTCTACTTCTTTTCTTTGTATTCGTCTATAGCATGCACGATTCAAGTAACTTTCACTACTAGCTAGATCACCCAAAGTGATCTCTCTATTTCCTTCTCCAATGAAAAGTTTATGGAAGTATTGCTCCCATCTAGTCTCTATATCCTTCTGATGAACAAGCACGTGACCTTCCTCGTCCTTAATGCATCTCACTTGAGAAAGGTCTTTGGTCTTTCTTTCTCTTGCTTTGGCCAACCTGAATATATCCTTCTGGCCCTCCTTAGAGTTGAGATTTTTATACAAAACCTCATAAGCTTTTGACTTAGCTTCGCTTACAGCCTTCTTCGCTATTTTATAGTCTGTGACAGTTTCCTCTGTTCTATCCTTAGACATAGCTTTAAAGCAAGCTCTTTTAATTTTTAGCTTCTCCTGCACCCCTTCACTCCACCACCAAGCCTCCTTTTGACCCGGAGCTCCTCCTTTTGACTCGCCTAGCATCTCTTTGGCTACTTTTCCATAAGAAAATTAAAAAAATATAAAACTAAAAATTCCATAAGAAAATTTAAAAGCTACAAATCCATAAAAAAGACCAAGAATTGCTTAATAAAAAGAATCTTTTTATCTCTTTGATTTTTCATTGATTTAAATAACCGTTGGGATTTTAGACTCCTTGAGTTCGATCATGTAAGCTATAAAGGTAAATAAATAGCAAATTTTCTCTCTTGCTTACATTCCTTTACTTTGTTGACTTGAGAATTAAATAAAAGGAAAAATTCTTGGTGAGTCTTTCTGTGGGTTGCAACGACTGTTAACCTTGTGAATAATTTCCATCAAATAATTAAAACCCATAAAAAAGTCTTGTCAATAGCAGATTCGGTTGGTGGCTCGACAGCTCAACGTCCTGAAGCTCCACGTGTTATCTTCCCGATGTTTCGGGTGTGATCGAGGTAGTGGGCTCGTCTCCGAACCTTTTGAAATATCTGGGGTGTTCGATGATGGCTTGATCCGCTGACCCATATTTGGGTGAGATTTCACGGTTGAGATCGCCCCAATTCTTGATCCAAGGGCAAATGTAGCTTGGACCTAGAGGTTCTTCGTCGATCTTAGGTGCTCTTCCTCTAAGTCTTCTCAGGTTCTGACCAAAGGGGATGCCCTCCAGGATACTCCAGTTGGCGATTGGTCGACACACGGTCGTCGACGAGGAACAAAGGGCTCTTGGGCACTTGAAGGTGTTTCTTCTTTGGAGACCCCAGCCAGGCAGAAGCAGAGAGGGGTTCCTATCACAAGGCTGCGTGACGGGATTGCAAAGATGCGAGCAAATACTCAAGCTCACGAGGCTAGGCCTAGATTTTTTAGCACAGAGAGGCAGGGCGATTTGATCCTACACGCAGGTGAGGGAGAGGATCTCGATTTCTAGTCAGATGGTGATCGAAGTTGGTGGTTGGTTGTGTGAGATAGAATAGAATGCGAAGGGCTCTCGAGGATGAAGATGGAGGTCGAAGTCGCAAGTTGGGTTTACAGGGAGGTCGTATGTAATGAGTAGTGGAAGAAGGACATAGGGGGAGACGAACATAGAAGAAATAAAAAAAAGTCAAACACAGAAGAAGATGAAGATGAAGGTGAAGGTGTACCTGGGAAGTGTGCCCGAAAGTTTTGGGGAGATACACGTCGCTTCGGTGATTGCTCGAGTTGTTGGCACAAGCAACGAGCTTTGCGGCTTCCTAGAGATGCCACTACTCGATGTAGGAAATCGTAGATCTCACTAGCGCACTCCCCAGCTCTCTCTCTTCCTCGTTGTATTAGAGATGACAACGGATGATCCCTGTAGAAGGAGATCGAGTTAGGTTATATAGGATGGGTTCTGGTTGGGAAGAAGGGAATGGTCATTGGTGGTTTGATCTGCTGGAGAAGAGGATAGAAAGGATAAGGCCAGTGTGTCACCGACCATTGGGAAAAGGATAAGGAGATGGAGATAGAGAGGAGGATAGGATCAATTAGAGGGAGAGGGGTTCCGGCGATGGAGTTGGGATCGATTGAGTTTAGGATTAGGGTTTGGTAAGTTATGGTTCCAGGAGGCGATTGGATTGTTGGTGGAGGTGGTATAAGGGGAGATAGTTGTTGGGGAAAGGAGATGGGTGATTGGTTGTTGGGTTCCTAGAGAAGAGGAGCGAGCAACGGAGGAATGCGGTGTTGGGCGGAGGAAGATGGTGGGTAGCAGATGCCATTGGATCGACATTGATCCAACAACGGGAGGAAGAAGATAGCCAAGAAAGAAGAAGAATGGGGTATCACCTGGGTTGGAGGAGCAAAGGTGCGCTCCGATTGTTGCCTCGAGTCGTGGACAACCACGACGAAGCTCAAAGGTGACTGAGGTCACCGAAAAATGGTGAATGCATCGTGGATCATGCCCTGGCTGACGTTCTCGCTGGAGTTGAGGTCATTGTCACCGACCACTTCTCTCAGGCTATCTCCCTCTCTTGACCAGAAGGTGATGACGACAAATAATGGCGGATTGAAGTGAAGGGATTAGGGGTTAGGTGAGATGGTTGGAGAGGATAAGGGAGATAGTTAGACGTTGGGTACCGGGCGAAGAAGGGGGGGGGAGGAACTGTTAGCCATGTGAGCCCGAGGCAAACCATTCCTACAATAAATGTTATTGTACTATTTGATTTATCAATAAAAGTTATTGATTTTTTCACTCCCTATCTGAGATTAAATGAATGAATGCACTATAAGGTCCCTCTGTACAATTATGTCTATGTACCATGGCCATCTTAATGATCATACAGTTATTGATTCAATAGTTGAATCATAGAGGCTGCTGCTTGGATGAATATCTAAGAAGTTAGATTGAGGACTCATCAAGCACCGTCAAATGATTGTTAAGAGACGATTTCCAGCCTGAGTAAGAGATGATAATGCTTTCTCATTAGGCTAATATCTGACCGACCTCTTGATGTAGGTCCTCTGCATGAGAATAGAGATTCGGAGGTGTCAAATTAGTTAGGTCAAAGAGTTGACTTAACGAGATCGGGATAACCAAAGTCCTATGTCGTATACTGTCATGATACATGCACATATCCTCTGACTGGAGACAGATGTGTTACTATATGTCTAAGTATGTACATTTGACAAACCAATAGGTTGATGACCTAACCAAGATCTATACATTGGCGAGTTGGTGTGCATATGAGGGCATATGAGTAATACGATCTCTAAAAAGGATCATAAATGTTCACTTGTGAAACGGAAGACATGAGCTCACTCATGAGGTATTGGGACCAATAAAATTCCATGTATGGTCATCGTGCTTTGGAAGCATGGCAAGAATTTGTAGGTATGATATATGCTTTTGGAAAGCATGTGATCGATACCAACTCCCAATGACTAAGAATGATAAACTTAATTATGAAATCCTAAAGATGGTAGTGTAAAATTGATCTATATCTTCGGGTTTATCATAGGAGTTCCAGTATGCATGATGTAAATGTATTAGGATTACCTGAGGGTGATGTGATCATAAACGATTGTATAACCATGACACTTCCATTCCGAGGGAGTGATGAAACAGGTCTGGATTTTAGTGACTACTCTCAGTAGAGAAGTAATCTGATCTTGGTCCAAGTGTTGAATATTGATCTGAATGAGATTCATATGCAATGAGAAGATTAGATTTACGACCTTGATTTAATAAAACATCTATGAGAGGTCCATGAGATCTGGATTTGATATGTGATCTCAATATCCAAGTCACTATATGTGGAATATACAATCGCCATGTCCTTATCTCCAACTATCCGCGGAGAAAGCGCATTATTCTTGAAGGTGTTCAAGAATAATTCCATAGTTGAATTATATCCAAGCAATGAGAAATGGATAATTAAATATGATTTAATTATCATGAATAATGTAAATTTGATTCATATTATTTTGATGCATGAGAATGATTATCCAATATAATTAAATGTGATTTAATTATCATGGATGAGGATAATGTGGATAGCACTATCCAAATTATTCATAATATATTATAAATGTGATTTATAATGTATTAGAGAGAGCTTATTATGATTTATATTTGTTGATTAATTATTGGTATGAATTGGATTCACATTGGATAATTAATTGAAAACGTAAATCATCTTTTATTTTGAGTTGTGAATGTGATTCACAAATTCCAATGAGAAGATTGCAATATTCATAAAATAATTATGAATTATTTTTGTAGAATAATTTACAACAAGTGTTGGTGTAAATCTTAGAGATTTCCATGGAATAATATAATCTCATGATATTTCATGAGATTGCACCCTTCCTTAATGGGGTGGACGACCATCCACTCCCATTAGGAAAGGGTGGTCGTCCACTCTTCTCCTATGGAAGGAGGCAATTTCCATTCCATAATCTCCAATGCATGATTGATTTAATTTAGGATTGATTTATATTGATTTATCAAAATATATTTAATCTAAATTAAATTATTGTTGTTGTGTTTTTATAACAAAATCTTGGCCATTGAAAGAAGCACAAATCAATCTCATCCATTGATTTTGTTTAGTCCATGGATTGTGATTCATGGACTCCCAAAACCCTATTTAAGAAGAGGCATCCCTTGCTCTTCCAAGATACAACAACTTTTACAACATCAAGCTCTCTCCATCTCTCTTTGAGTGGCCGTCCACTCAAACCCTAGAGAGAAGATGCCGCCGTCGTCGCATCGCCGTTGTGTTGTCGCCTCGACTGCCCTTGGTTCTCCATCTTCTTTGGTGCGCTTCGCTCGCGAAGAAGACGTTCGATCTCGTGTGACGAGATCAAGAGTTCTCTTGAATCAACAACTTGGATTGCGAGAAGCACACAACTCATCCTCGCGCTCACAAGCGTCTCCTCTGACGGATCGGACTTGAGACATGCGGTCTCTTCTCTTAGAGGCTCGATCACAACCACGCTACAAGAGCTATTCCTTTATCTACTATGTGGTTAGATGAAACGATCCAAGAAGTGTTCTTGGATCATGTGGTTTCATCGTTTAAATATTTTTTAAATTCTGTTGCACCGAGCAACTAGTACGACTAGTCGCTCTTGATCGTATATTATGCGATCCTTACGCTTCCGTGATGCATTTAAGGATTCACCTATATCCTTCAGGAACAAGATATAAGGGATTAGGTTTGTTGCTGCAGATGGTTGTCGGCCGTTGGGAAGATGAAGATGTTGGAGCTGTGATCGAAGAGAGGAGGGAGATAGGTAATCGGGTGCCACGAGATGGCTCAGTCGAGAGAAAAGGATCACGTGCTCAAGGCAGTGACAATCGAGAGGAAGAGGGTCACGTGCTAGGCACGTGATGAGGGTAAAAGGGAAGAGCACGTGCTTAGCACGTGAGAAGAGAAAGGGGGAATAGGTTGTGCTGATGTCAGCCACATGCAAAGCATGTGGGGAAAGAGAAGAGAAGAGATGAGGGAGGGTTGACCAGAAGCCAGGTGACTCCATTGGGAGTGGGTCACGTGGCATATCTTGACTAAGAAATGTTGACCATGACTTAAAATAAATGAATAAATAAATTAAAATATTAAATCGATTAAAATGCAAATGGCCAAAATGGAAAATGTGCATCTAAATGTGATCTACAATGTTCATGAAGGACCCATTTTATGTATGTAGAATACTATTTTTTATCTTTGTAATTTTTTATTTGATTTTATGTAGATAAAAAATACATGCAAAAGTCAAACATGATGTAGAACGATGCAATGGACTAGAATTTAAGTTTTTTGGTATTTTTGTGAATTGATTTAATGTCAGAATAAATAAAGGAAGTGAAATATATATAGGTGGATCAGGTCAATCAGCTTAGGTTAGAACTTGTCTTTTTCTTTGTTTTCTATTTTTCTACTTTGATTTTTATTTAATTTATTAAAGCATGAAATGAAATGTATGCACATGAAATGATAGTTCAAAATCAGCAAAAATGTACAATGCACAATTAGGTCCCAAAATCCAATTTTCACAAATGAACTCTGATTCTTTTGAATTTGGTATTGATTTCTAGATATTTGAACGTAACTAATTCAAAAGTTAGTAAAGTACATTTGGATATCATACAAGAGAGATATCAATGTTTGTGAATTTTTGTCCTGAAATCAGGGTTTGTGTTTATTTCAAATATGTACAAGTTAGTATGTTTTTAGGATTTTTCATTGATTAAAGTTAGTGATATGTACACAATGAAATTATTTCAGGTCAATTGGAGTTAGCACGAATTAAACAAAAATGATTGAATTTAGGTGAAAATATGCAGATGAATACAAATGCAGAAATGAATGCTAATTTATGCAAATTATTTACAAGTGCATGAAAGTTAATTTTATTATGTTAATAGATGAATGAACCTAATTTTTCGGGACGAAACTCTATTTTCAGATAATTAGAGTGATGAATCACATATTCATTAGGGAGATTATTGTAGCACCCTCAATGCGTCTACAGAATATCTTGTATGCACCTGCTTTTGAGATGAATCTTTTGTTATCAGTCGGATTACGAAAGATTTATGTTGTCATGCCGTATCTGACCCCTCATCTCTTGTTTTTCAGAATATACTCATGGGCAGGGTGATTGGATGTGGCCGTGAGCAGGAAGTGCTTTACAGACTGGTCCAACCTCCTTGTGTTGGTGTTATGACTATTCCTATTGGATCAGTCTCTCCGTTCATGCGGCATCTTCGTTTTGGACACCTTTCTCTGCAAAAGCTATGTCATGTCCTCCTTCAGATCTCTCCTCGTACTACCTTAGAGTATGAGGCATGTCAGCTTGGGAATCACCATCATTCCTCCTTTCTGAGTCACCAAAAGTCGTCACAGTAGTCAGTCATTTGAGTTATTTCATTTTGATATTTGGGGTCCTAGTCGTGTTCCTGATCATCAGGGACATTGTTTCTATCTGGTCGTTGTAGATGATTTCTCTAGATTATCTTGTGTTTTCTTGTTAAAGAATAAGTCCGAAGCTGGTCCTATCATTAAATCATTTCTTATAGATATAAAGAATTTTTTTCTGCTCATGTGAAGTTTATTCGTTCTGACAATGCCTTGGAGTTCTCCACCTTACAACTGTCATATTTCCTCAGGTCTATTGGTATTGTTTACTAGACTTCATGTGCATACACATCACATCATAATGGTGTTGCTAAACGCAAGCACCGTCATCTTCTTTATGTCACGAGGACTCTTTTGATTCAGAGTCGGGTTCCTCATTCGTTCTGGGGTGATGCGGTCCTCACTGCTTGCTACTTAGTGAACTGCATGCCTTCCATGGTTCTTGGAGAGAAGGTTCCTTTCTCGATTGCATTTCCCGAGAAGGACCTATTCTCTCTTACTCCTAGGGTCTTTGTTGTGGCCTTTGTCCACAATTTTACTCTTGTTCATGACAAGCTCTCTCTAAGAGTTGTCAAATGCGTGTTTGTTGGCTACTCTCATACCCAAAAGGGCATAGATGTTTTGATCATGTCCGGAGGAAGTATTATGTGAGTGCTGATGTCACATTTTTTGATTTTGTTATGTATTTTTCTCCTACAGGTGACATGTTATCTAACTCTGACTCTGGCGAAGATGTTTTTGCTCCACCACCTCCTTTACTTGCACCACCACCTCATCAGGATGAGCCACAATTACCTCCTTGACCTCCGCCACAACCACCACCACCTCCACCACCGTCTACCCTGACACAGTTTCTACTACGTTTTTACATTCGAAGGCCCTTTACTCTTTCCTCTGCTCATGTGCCTTCCCCGTCATCCAGTACGCCTCAGGTATGTACTAGACACTATTTCTACTTATGACCCTGGTGACAAGATTGTTCTACATGACACTGTACAAGAGGAGCATATACCTTCTCTAGAGAGTAGAGAGGCTGGTGATCATGACGTGCCTATTGCTCTGCAGAAGCCACGTTGCACTTGTGCTACTTACCCTCTAGCTGCGCATGTTTCCTGAGATCATCTTTCAGAGGATTATAGGAGGTTTATAGTGGGTCTATCATCGATTACTATTCCATGTACATACCAGGAAGCAGTACAGGACAACAGATGGCGACTTGTCATGGAAGAGGAAATGGCAGTATTACAGTTTCATGTTACATGGAGCATTGTTTCTGCTCTCCCAGGTGCTTCTGTGGTAGGGTGTAAATGGATCTTTACGATAAAGCAACGAACAAATGGCAGTGCGGATCGTCACAAGGTAAGGCTTGTAGCGCGGGGGTTCATCCGAACATATGGGGTGGACTACCATGATAACTTCTCACCGGTGGCTAGACATTCTACCCTGCGGATTCTTTTCTCAGTTGTTGGGATTGGCCGCTTTTCCAGCTTGATGTGAAAAATGTTTTCTATATGGGGATCTACAGGAGGATGTCTACATGCAGTAGCCACTTGGTTTCGTTACTGAGGGGGAGTCTCAAAAGGTGTGCAATCTCTACAAAGCGATTTATGACCTTAAGCAGAGCCTAAGAGCTTGGTTCAGAAGCTTTCAGAGTTGATAGAGCAATAGGGGTTCGTGGGATCTACTGTTGATCATTCTCTATTCGTTCCGAGGACACAAAGAGGTGTTGTTGCCATTCTGTTCTATGTTGATGATATAATTATCACAATAAATGATGAGCATGGTATTCAAACGGCTAAGGAGTTCCTAGTCAACAATTTGTGACCAAGGACCTTAGTAGTCTAAGCTACTTCCTTGGATTAGAATTCACCAGGAACCAACGTGGTCTTGTGATGACCCAGAGGAAGTTTGTGACTGATCTTCTACTAAAGACTAGTATGGCAGACTGCAGACCAACCACTACCCCTATAGACCCAAGCATGAAACTATATGACGATGATACCAAGTAGGTAGACAAGAGGAGATACAAGGAGCTAGTTGGGAAGCCCCTTTATGTTACCATTACCAGACCGGACACATCCTTTGCTGTGAGCAAAGTAAGTCAATTTATGGAGCAGCCCAAGTAAGCACATATGGATGCAGTCCATATGATTTTAAGGTATTTAAAGACCTCACCAGTTACTGGCCTTCTATTTAGCAGAGGCACTTCTCTGGAAGTGATAGCATGCGCAGATGCAGATTACGCAAGATGCCCCAGAGATAGGAAGTCTACATCTAGCTTTGCAGTTTCTGTTGGGGGTTCCCTAGTGTCGTGGAAAACCAAGAAGCAGATAGTTGTTGCGAGATCTAGCGTAAAGTCCGAGTACAGAGCTATGGCTCAGGGGAGTACAGAGATGATGTGGGTTAGGTTAGGTTTGACTGACCTCACCATTGAGGTGCCTCTTTCCATGCAGCTCCAATGTGACAATCAAGCTACCCTATATATTGCCAATAATCATGCACTCCATGAGAGAACCAAACATATTGAGGTGGATTACCATTACACCAGAGATATTAAATATAAGGGACTCATATCCACCTCCCATGTCACTTCAAGAGATTAGACTGCTGACATATTCACCAAAGCACTATCTCGAAGCCCATTTCAGAGATGTTATTTCAAGCTGAGCATGATAGATATATATGCTCCAGCTTGAGGGGGAGCGTTGAGATACTTGTATTCTTTTATTACTTTCTCTATTTATATGTCTCTGTGTCCACCGTATGTGATTTACCTAGGGTTTTTCTCCTATATAAGAGAGCCCTAGGATCTCTATAAAGGTATCTCGTTCTATTTTCTATACAGTACCAGTTATGATCAATCACACAAATGTGATGATAGATCATTTTGGTTTAAACTGATGGATCATGGTTCCCTTGTTGATCATCATTTTTACATAAAATGATCAATTATGTCTCCAAAGATGATCGATCATTCTGGGACTGTGGAGAAGCATATTATATTAAATGAATGAAATGATCCAATAAAACCTAAATTCGAAATGAAAATGGATGTAGTGATCGTCGGTGAGTGAGAGCATCTTGAGCATCATTTGAACAGTTAAGGGGGATTTCAGATCTGATATATATATCATTGTAGTCAGTGTACGACTTTTCCATTGTATCCATTCTTTCTATGTCAAGGTGATTAATCTTAAGTAGCATACAAGTCAGTGGAGTAAATGATGAGAAGGAGGGGCATGCACCCTTGGGTCCCAGCAGAAACGTAGATGCCACAAACCTAACAGTTGCATTGGTTGGGGGATATGCAGGTTGGCACAACTTAAGGTGCCAATATGACGGTGTTTACCCTAATATTGAGCATACCATAGAGCCCAGTATTTAGTGTGTAGGCCAAGTAGTCGTCATTGGTGGTTTATGTTTCGCTTTTTCGCTTAGGATTAATACTCATGTGTTGGCTAGTGTAGGCAACATTGGTTGGTATTCTGGATAGGAGCAGTAAGAAGGGAGTTCCAAGATTTGTCGCTATTGAAGTTGGGAATGAGACAAGCTCTCTTGTGTATAAGGAGTAATGCATAGTCGAGGGTTTTTTTTCCGGCTATGGCTCGGGCGATCTTGACCCTGAATCTTGCCCTAGTCCATCATGGACTTATACCGATGGGTAGTGAACTTAGGCTGTTCGTGATGGCTTCGCGTATCGGTAAATGTCTTGGTAAATCGAGTTGAACTGTCGGGATTAAACATGGAAATTTTACATGTGGGATAAGAAGGTAGTGGACATGTTGGGAACTTCGTTAGGATGCTCGTACACCATCTGCATGCCTACCGAAACACCCTAACCGTAAGGTACCTAGTGCCTTAGAGTCATAGTGTGAGGTCCCGTATGGACCATGCCAGAGTTATGTAAATAAATGAAAAGATCGGAGAGTTGTTCTTTTTGTGAGGATGGATTTACCCATTGTGTTCCCTTTTGCACATTTTTGTTAGTGCCTTGCCTTGTAGTTTTAGTGTCGTACTAAGCCTTTGCTCATAACGTACCCTTTGTGTTGAATCCACGAGTACATCGGAGGCATAAGTGAGCGGCTCGTGTTTGGAGCTTCTTTTTATGCAACTATAACTTTTATGGTATAGTACAGTAGCTACTTTTTACTTTTTTGCAGCTTCACTTTTACTTGTAGCTTTTTGGAGAGACATGGTTGTGTATATGTATGGACAACTTCTTTTGCATACATGTAATATTATGGGGATATGGGATGGCTGTGAATGAATATAATGTGAATGAATGATTGTAATAGGAAAAGAAATTTTATTATTCAATCTTTTATGCAACTTTTTCTCACTTGTGTGTGCATTTCAAATGTGGAGCTTACGCGCGTGAAAACGAGTTTGTTGAGTATCCGGGTCCTTGAGACACATCCAAATGAGCCCTTAGGACATGTATGACCTCCGACATGGGCCCTTGGGCATGTAACATCACCCAATGCAGCCCCACACCCCCTCCAAGCAACTTGATGTCATCACTCGATGGTCAGATGTTGCCACACAAGACCATTGAGTGATCTCGATGGCCCCGTGTTGCCGCCCGAGACCACCATGTTGTCCTAGAAACCTCTCACGCACTATGTCGTCCTAATACTAACTTTGAATAGTTTGGCATAAATTTGATCCTCTAAATTTGATTTGTTAGCCCTAGATAGTCAACAAAGTTGATGGGAAAGGTAGTGCTCCAGGTTTGTACATACATGTTCCCTACGTGATTGTGTAGACAAAGAATGATTTTTTCTTTCTCCAAGTCGTGCCCTTCTTGATCTTCTTTTGTCATGGCAGAAGACATGGTTGATATTACTCCATATTTTACAGCATTCAAAGACCCATGTCCTATCGTCAAGATGGATGGACCAACTATGGGTTATGGGTGATGCAGTCCATGAGGCAGTTCATGAGCATCATGAAAGGCCACAATAAAGAGAACATGTTGACAAAACTCGAGCCGACAAACAAGACTGGACCCAATGCTTCAAGTAAGCAAGACAATGCATGGGCACATGTTTGGCTATCCAATATTTCTAACAAAGGAGATGGACAATGTCATCATATATCATCTGACAACAAAGGTGAAGCGAGATATTCTCACTACCATATTTTCCCAGGTGAAGAACGAGACAAAGATTCTTCAGCTTCAGAATGACATCTTCACTACAAAACATGAAGGTTGTCCTCTCCACATATTATATTCCTGCCTGAGAGACATGTCTGAGAAACTCCATAGTTTCATACCAATGAATACCAGTATTTATCACCAGATGATTTACAGGAACACCGCAATAGTGGACATTTTTCTTGCAGCTATTGATCCCCTATATGATGCATCTTGCAACCAACTTCTTTTCGGTGCCTATTTCCCTCCAATGGTGGAGGCTTATAGTCATTCGAGCAGAATCATGGTACTTCTCAATCCTACGCTTCAAACTTCCTCTGCCATAGATGTGTCATGTAGCAAAAAGGATCTATCTCAGTTCAGAAGACATGGTGTCCGTGATAGGGGAAGCAGGTGTCCTTTCCCTCATTGCATGTATTGCAATCGTATAAAGCACTTTGAAGACACATGTTATCAAAAGCATTCTCGCCTTACCTCTGCACGTATTGTTGAACGATTTGAGATCATTGTTGCACATGCTGACCGAAGTATGATGATCCTGTCTGACATATTAGGGAGATCAAGGTACCTTAAGTGGGTCCTACTAGTACTCCTTCCACCTTATCTAACAATGTTGCCTCTGCGAGCACCTTAGGTATATGTTATGATCTTACCACATGTCATAGAGATTATATTACATAATAGATCATGGACTCTGGAGAAACGCATCATCTATGTGGAGATAAAGAACAATCCACATTTTATAGCACCATTCCTTCATGTCGATCAGTCGTCAGTGCCGATGGAGACATTATCCTATCACAAGCAGGGGAAGATTTAGTTGATGCCTTCCATGTGTCTGTAGAATGTTTTATAGGAACCACATTTTCTATGAACTTACTGTTCATCAGTGAAAATAATAAGGAACTAAACTATCGTGTTATTTTTAACTCTTCTCTTGGGTTTTAGAATACATATGCAGGGCGATCGGATGAGACCTTGAGCAAGGGAGTTTGTACAAATTGGTCCAATAAATCTTATGCCGGCAGATCTTCCGTATCTATTGTGGCAAATCTTTCATATCTATTGTACCAATTTCCTCGTAAGTATGGCATATTAATTTCAATCATCTTCTTCTGTAAAAGCAGTGTAGAGTTTTCTCTCATATCTCTTCCCAGACTAGTTTTCAGTGTAAGGTATGCCAGCTTAAGAAGCATCATCACAATAGTTTTCCCAACAATTGGAGTCATAATATCGCTTCTTTATTTGAGCTGTTTCATTCGGATATTTACGGTCCGAGTCGTGTCCCAGAACATTTAGGCCACAAGTTTTATTTGATTGTTGTAGATGATTTTCCCATATATCTTGAGTTCTGAGGCTGAGTTTATTATGAAAACATTTATCATTGAAATAAAGAATCTTTTTCTACTATTGTTATATATGTGTGATGAATCTCATATTCATTTCTAATCAATTAAGCTTAGATCCCCAAAATTCATTTGCATTTTTTTCATTATCTTTCATAATTAGCATTCATGCATGTATAAAAAATAATTGTATTTTATCATAATTGCATAAAATAAGAAGCCAAAAATCTCAGTCCAATTGACCTATAAATAAGCTAACTACCTTAATTTTTAACTAATTCATGCGAACTCCAAATGACTTGGAACCACCTTTGTAGAGATATTTCTATGTTTTGTGTACCCTATATGCTATTTTTATTTTCTTGTATCCATCTTATGTAATTTACCCATAGGCCTTATCTATATAAGAGAGCCTAGGGTTCTCTGGACTAAACAATTCATTCTCTTCTTCCAACATGGTATCGGAGCCAACCTAAACCCTATCCTAAACCCTAGCCGCCCACCACCCCTCTCTTCTCCCTTGTCGTTGCCGCCGCCCCCCACCCCTCTCCTCTCTCGCCGCCGTCCCCCACCCCTCCCCTCTCTTGCCGCCCTCCCACCATCACCACCCCTCTCCTCCCTCGCCGCTCACCCCCCTCCTCTCTCTCTCGTCGTCTCTTGGCCTATTGGTTTGAGTGCATAAGTCTACATATGCACTCAAATCCTCCGATGTTTGTGTAGACATTCATTTCTTGCTCTATAAAACCATGGTTCTATATCTCCGACAATATGTCAGAAAACAAGGTTGACATGCCCTCCACATGCGCTTTCAAAGGTCCAACGCCCATTGTCAAGATGTATGGGACAAACTATGAGCTCTGGGCTATGCAGTTCATGAGTCTCATGAAGTCAAATGGTAAGAAGCACATTCTTACAGAAGAGAGCCGGCGTAAAAGACTGGGGTTTATGCCTCATGGGAGGCAGATGATTCGTATGCCAAGTCTGGCTTTCAGGTACACTGACGATGGACATTGCTAATGATGTACTCCATCAGCCCACGGCTAAGGCTATGTGAGATATCCTTGCCGCAATATACTCGCAGGTGCGGAACGAGACCAAGATCCTTCAACTCCAGCATGACATATTTATTGTCAAGCAGAACGGACGACATCTTCATTCGTTGTATACATCTTCGCGAGGGATGTTTGAAAAGCTCTATAGTATCATTCCCCTCATGGCAACTTCTGAGCAACAGAAGACTCTACGGAATGCTACCATGGTGGGGGTCTTACTAGTGGCACTTGCCCCTAAATATGATGTTGCTCGCTCGCAAATTCTTGCGGATGCTACTATTCCTCCAATGGAGGAAGTGTACCATATGCTTAGTCGGATTACAGTCCCATCTACTGCTACGACTCAGCCTCCTTCGGCGATGGTGGCCTCCCGAGGCAGAGGAGCCTCTTCTTCGTTCCATGACCGTGGACCTCGTGGTAGAGGTGGCCACATCCGTCAGCCCTGCACATTTTATCATCGCCCAGGTCACACGGAGGATACATGATATTCTAGGCATGGTTTTCCAGCATCGGCGTGTCTAACCGAGCACATTGCATCTCCACCGGCATCTGCTTCAGAACAGAGGTTTGAGGAACTTGTTGCCAGATTGCAAGATATCATGCCTCCTGCCTCTACAACATCTCCGGGAGGTAACTCTGATATAGATGCTTCAGCCTCTGCAGTACATCAGCCACTGCTAGCACCTCAGGTAGTGCTTATGCTTTTACTTCTTGTCATGGATCTGACATTTCAGAATAGATTATGGACTCTGACACGACACATCATCTTTGCATAGACAAAGATAAATTTACATCCTATAGGGTGGTTCCACCAGAGAGAACTGTAGTGATAGAAGATGGGACCCATTCCCCCATCATTAGACAGGGAAAGATCAGTTGATGCCTTCTATGCACCTACATAATGTGTTGCATGCTCCAGATTTTTCGATGAATTTATTATATATCAGTCAGATTATGAAGGATTTGCATTGTCACGTTATTTTTGATCCAACGTCTTTTGTTTTTAGGACATTCTTACGGGCAGGGTGATTGGTTGTGGCCGTGAACATGATGGTCTTTATCGTTTGGTCCGAACTTCCTATGCTGGTGTCTCCTCTCAGTCAAGTGGACCAGTCTCTCCCTTTACATGAAACCTATGTTTTGGCCACCTCCCTCTTCAGAAGATGTGTCATATCTTGCCGCAACTCACCGAGTTTTTCTTTTCGGTGCGAAGCATGTCAGTTAGGAAAGCATCATAGATCGGTTTCCCTAGTCATCAGTATCAAAGCACTCGCTCCCCTTTTGAATTTGATATTTGATGTCCGAGTCGTGTCCCTGATCATCAGGGACACAGGTTTTACCTAGTTGTTATTGATGATTTTTCTCAGTTATCATGGGTGTTTTGTTGAAGAATAAATCTGAAGCAGGGGATACGATCAAAAATCTTATAAATGAAGTGCATAATGTTTTTTCTTTTACTGTGAAATTTGTGAGAACGGATAGTGCTTTGGAATTTTGTACTCATACTATTTCACAATTCTTCGCGTCTCAAGGCATTATCCATCAAACCACTTGGGCTTACACGTCTCAGCAGAATGGCATTGCAGAGAGAAAGCATCGTCATCTTCTTGATATCACTCAGACTCTACTTATCCAGATTCATGCTCCACATTCCTTTTGGGGTGATGCGGTCCTTACGGCATGTTATTTGGTGAATCGTATGCCATCATCTGTCTTAGGTGAGAAAGTTCCTCTTTCCATTGTTTTTTCAGACAAGGAGTTGTTCTCTCTTATTCCTCGTGTCTTTGGCTCTATTGCTTTCGTTCACCAGCTGACTCCGGGACTTGACAAGCTCTCACTTAAGGCTGTCAAGTGTGTGTTTGTTGGGTACTCTCGGACACATAAGGGTTACCGATGCTATGACCCTTTGAGCATAAGATATTACGCCTGCTGATGTCACCTTTTTTGAGTCTGTGATGTATTTCTATCCTACAAGTGACATGTTGGCTTCATCTACATCTCTGATGATGAGGTTTATGTGCCACCTCCTTTGCGCACGTCTTCTCCCATACCAGTTCCTGTTGTTCCATCACCACTACCACCACCATAACCACCAATTTCACCTTTACCGAAATTCTATACCCAATCGACATGTCCTTGCTCATGGTACTCGTCAATCATCCAACATGCCTCACGTTTGTCCCGATAATATTACTAACGATGGGTCTAAAGATGTGCCAGTGCAGAGATCTTTGCAGGAGATTGGCATATCGATGAGTACTGTTTCTGATGATCTGAATGTACCTATTGCCTTACGGAAGCAGAAGCGTACACCTGCTTCATATCTGCTTGCTTCACAGGTTTCCTTTCACTGTCTCACAGGGGAGTTTCAGAGGTTTGATGCTTCCCTATCTATCGTGGAGATACCACGAAGTTATCAGGATGCCTTAAAGGGTAGTTGCTAGCGTTCAGCCATGGAGGAGGAAATGGTTGCTTTGCAGTCGCGAGGTACCTGGAGCTTGGTCTCTACTCCCCTAGGAGCATCTGTTATCAGCTGTAAGTGGGTATTTACTGTCAAATATCATGCAGATGGTAGCCTTGGCCATTACAAGGAAAGTTTGGTGGCACGAGGGTTCACTCAAACATACAGCGTGGATTATATGGACACTTCTCTCCAGTCGCGCGTCACTCGACTCTACGTATCCTCCTTTCAATTGTTGTGGTACGTGATTGGCCGTTGTTTCATCTTGATGTTAAGAATGCCTTTTTCTATGGAGATCTATAGGAAGAAGTCTATATGCAGCAGCCTCCGGGGTTTACTACTGAGGGGGAGAGTCAGATGGTGTGTAGACTTCACAAGGCAATATATGGTCGTAAGCAAAGTCCGCGGGCATGGTTTCAGAAGCTTTCTGACCTAATTGAAAAGCAAGGGTTCAAACGATCAAATGCAGATCATTCTTTGTTTGTGCAGAAGACTCCCAGAGGTAATGTTCTTATCTTGGTTTATGTTGATGATATACTTGTTACGAGAGATGATATGCATGAGATAAAGATGGCAAAAGCATTTCTGGGCCATTAGTTTGTTACTAAAAATCTTGGCACCCTACGATATTTTCTAGGGTTGGAGTTTGCTAGGAATGCACAGGGTCTTGTGATGACCCAAAGGAAGTATACTACAGACATGCTTATTGAGACGGGCATGATCGGGTATCGACCCTCGACTACTCTTATGGATCCTAGCATGAAGTTATATGATGATACAAATGAGGTTTGTAGGAGGAGATATAGAGAGATGGTGGGAAAGCTTCTTTATATTACTATCACTAGACTTGATATCTCTTTTGTAGTGAGTCGGTTGAGTTAGTTCATAGAACAACCCAGACAGGTACATATGGATGCCATATACATGATATTGAGATATCTAAAGTCTTCTCCAGGTGCAGGACTACTGTTCAAGAAAGAAACAAACATTTCTATTTCTGCATGTGCTGATGCAGACTATGCAGATGCCCTTAGGATTGGAAGTCTACTTCATGTTTTGCAGTTTTTGTTGGTAGTTCTTTAGTTTCTTGGAAAAGCAAGAAACAAACAATAGTGGCTAGATCTAGTGTAGAATCTGAGTATAGGGCCATGGGACAAACAAGTACAGGATGTGGGTTCGAGCTGTGTTAGAAGATTTGCATATAGATGTACATCTACCCATGCAGTTACAATGTGATAATCAAGCAACGCTATTCATTGCCAATAATCCTGCATTCCATGAAAGAATAAAGCATATTGAGGTAGACTGCCACTATACTAGAGATATGATTCAAAAGGGCTTGATTTCTGCTTCCCATGTCAGTTCAAGAGAGCATGTTACCAATATTTTTACCAAGTCATTTCTCAAAGGGCCATTCCAGAAATGTTCTTCCAAGCTGAGCATGATTGACATTTATGCTCCATCTTGAGGGGGAGTGTAGAGATATTTCTATGTTCTATATACCCTTTCTGCTATTTTTATTTTCTTGTATCCATCTTATGTAATTTACCCATAGGCCTTCTCTATATAAGAGAGCCTAGGGTTCTCTGGATAAACAATTCATTCTCTTCTTCCAACAATCTTCACTGCGTACATATTACTAACAAGAATAAATGAAAAATACAAAAAAATCACTAATTGAAATAATTGATAAATAAACCTAAACCCTAATTTCAGGATTTCCGAACTTAAACGTTGATATCTTCCTCATAAAGTGTCTGATTTGATCCTACTCATTTTTAAACTAATATACATTCAATTACCTTCAAAACAAGATCAAGTTCAAGTGAATCGAAGCTCATATGTGAAAGTTGGATTTTGGGCCTCTTTTATATATTATGTATTTTAGTGGTTTTTGACCTATTATTTTATGTACATAATTAACTCGTTTTATTTTATTTCTTTTTTATTTAATTTCTTTGATAAAAGTTTTATTAAAATACACAAAAATCCAAATCCAGAATAAGCTTGAAATCAAAGAAACTAACTGATTCTGAGTGTTCACTAACAGTCTGTACAAAAGTCCTCTTTTTCGTATTTTGTTTTATTTCTTCATTTTTCTAATTAATAAAAATCCAAAAAAATAGAGTAATGTGTAAGTATTTATCTTTGATTTTATAGTATTTTTTACAGATTTTTATCTTATCTAAAGATGACAAAAAAATACAAAAAAATCAAGGTATTCTATGTACATAAAGTACCCCCAAGATATCACTTTGTGCAAATGACCTATTTTGATTTTGGTCTTTTCATAAAAGTTGTAGATCTCGTCAAGAGATGAGCAACTTTTGTGGAGAAGAATTTTTGATCCGAGGTCACTTGTTGTTTCTTTTTCATTTTTCCTTTTTTTATTTTATGGAGTTGACAAACGACAACTCTTGAAGCCGCCACGTGTCACTCAATTTTGGCATTAATTTTTCTATTGTTTTATTTTTAAAAAAACAAAATAAAAAATAATTAAAAATACAAATAAAAAATTTTCTTGACACGCGACGAGATCAAGACCGCCCGATCTCAGATGATCGGATGGTTCCTGTATCTCTCCCTCTTCCTCTAGTCAACCACCCTTTCCAGAACAGGAGCGGGCGCTGCGTCCACCACCTCCCTTCCATCTACGATCGCCCCTCCACCATCTCCTCCTCCCTCTTTCCTAATCTCGTGGCCACCACCACTCCTCGTCAGATCCTCTCTCTGATTCTCGTCACCTCCCCTTTCCCATTCCATCCTCCAACGTGAATCTCGCCAAGATTCGATCGCCCTTCCAATCCAATCTCCTGTTCGATCGCCTCCCACCATTTCACGATTCTCCTACCGAAATTCCATCTCCATCAGATCCCCATGATTTTGCCAGTCAATCCCCGTCGATTCCCATCAATCATCATCCCTTCCAACGCTATCACCCTTTCACCCGCTATATAAGACTCCTGCCCCCTCTGATGCTCTTCATCCGCCGGTCACACGAAAATCAAGAGGGGAGAACCAGTGATGACAGCCCGGTTCCAACTCCTCCTCCGGCGAGATCCAAGCCATCAAGGGCTCCGTCGCACGTGTCCTCTACAGGCGAGCTTTGCTCCGGCAACCCGCTATCGAGCCATCTGCGACTTCACCCTCATCTTATCCACCATATTTCCATCACCCTCTCGTTCCAGATATGCAGCATGCGACCTGCAACTTCATCCTCCATCGAGCAAAAGGGTCTACTGACGTCATCCACGCCTCCTCCACAACCCGAAGGATCCTTCACTCCCAGCAATCGTCGAGCAATCACCGCAGGAGCACCTCCAACAAGGCTCCTCCGGCCAATTACCGCATCCCCCGCCCTCTGCCTTGAGGTCGGGGGCTAGCGTTCTTCATCGACTTAGCCTCCTGTCGGAGGCATCGCTGTTGCCCAACTCCTCCGCCTTCGTCCAGGAGCCCCTCTACCGCTGTGCCCTTCAGCCACCACGCCAACACCGCTACGTCTCACCACTCTGCCACCTTTGCCATGCACATACTTCAAGGAGTGCACGTGACTGGCAACATGTGCCCAGGGTTATTTGTGTTCACGCCCTCTACCTTTCGCGTCATTCCAGAAAGACTATCCCCACATGTAATACTCACGTAGGGGTGAAAAACTTGAATCGACGCCCCTCCAGTTCCGCATATCTCTACAGAAGGCCCAACCATCCAAGAGCACGTGCTGCGCACGTGCCCCTTGGAATTTTTGCAGAAGTACCCCTCTGGGGAGAGCACCTTATTTTTTTGCATCATTTAATTATTCAAAAATAGCATTTTGTTCGCCAATTAGTTTTCTACATTATGGCATACATGTGATATTTTTATTTTCTGTGGTTAATTAATAATTAATATTCTAGTGGAAATTTGCACATTTTGTCTTATCTGTGCTTAGAAATTCATAATTAATTAACCATTGCTCGAAAATTTGTCAAAAATTCATGGATTATAGAATTAATTGTGATTTACATTGTATCCAAAAAGAATTGTATTTGCATGCAAATTTTACTCTATAAAAATCATTTTGTGTATTTCATTAATTATTTTTTAATAGATATTAAATTCAACATTTTTAGGGTTCAGGATTTTCTGAGATAGATCACCTGGCGATATAGCTTGGATACTTTTATTCCTAAAAATAAATAGATTTAATATTTATTATAATTAATTATTGAAAATATCACTGTTCGCTTTCATCTATTCATAAAATATTCATTTTGCATCCAAATTTTCAAACAAATTACAGTGCCCTCATTTCATCACTATTTACATCTCGGCCAAGTTTTATAATTTTTGGACATCGTATGATAGATATCAATTTTCTAGTCCTTACAATTGGCCTCATTTTCATTTGCATTTCAACAATTGCATCAAAAATATCCCGCCTCGAAAACCATGTACGAAATTTGATAGACATTAACCTATGTTGTTCCTTTGCCTCCTCGAGTTCGACCTTAGGACTTGTCCAAGTAAAACAAACATAAAATCACTCGGATTAATTGAATTAAATATTTAAGTGATTACTTCTTGATTGATTCCGATTTCCTGCCCACAATGAAACGTCATACAATTATTTTAAACGCTTAATTCACGCATATTAACTGAGGATAGTTTGTGAATCGTCAGATGGCGCCATTGCTGGGGAGTGAAATGGCTTAGGTTTTGTCTAGAAATTAGTGTCAGGTTTTCCTCACACATTCGAGTAGTCTCTCCCCTAAACCTCATCACCGTACATTGTCCATTTTTCTTTCTTCTTCTTTTTCTGCATTTATTTTATTTTATTTTCAGCATTTATTTTCTTCTTTTATTTTTGATTAAATTTTGTGTCACTCTCTTACACACTCTCTTATTTTTCGTGCGAGGTACCCGACGTACGTGAAGCGATTTTCTAGAAACCGATGCATCTTCACCGACCGCGAAACCGCATTAAAATTAAGATAGAGTCGAGTCGTGAGAGAGTGCAGAGTTTAGGATTTCAATTTCTGCAATTTTACTCTTTGTAATTAATTGTTCATTTACAAATGTGTCTGTTTCAACTCTCACGAGTGTAAACAAGACTCAAACTTTTTCTGTGGTGTGTCGTGCGTGGCCTGTTTACTCTCCGATGATGGTGGGGCCCAACTTGAGTGGCTCGTACGTTAGACCTGCACATACGACTATTGGATCTTCTAGGATTTTTTTATTGTGCTCGTAGAACCTAGGACCATATTGCACATTAATCAAGACGCACATTAGATCGTTTAACTTAGTCAAAATTTTAACTCAATTCTGCACGGCTAATAGAACTTTCTGATAGGTGCGGATTTTATCGGTTTGCATTCATATAAAATAAATTTCAAATTCTTGTATTGCATCCCACATGGAGATTATAAGAAATCACTGTAAGTCTTCTGACTGAGCATTCATCATTGTTTCCACGTGCATTGGATTTTCTCGATTTCCTCTCTTTTGTTTTATCACTTAAGATTTAAAGGAAATTGGGACTAGACGGTAGACGTGCAATTCTGCTCATTTAATTTTTCAGTGATCACTTAATTAAAATTGTATTGCTAAACAAGACCGACTAAATTAACCCATAAAATTGAGATTTTTTTGCAGGAGAGCAACCCCGTCCTTAGATTCATTTATCTGTCAAAGTGAGCAGGAGACAACACTTAAGGCGAGAGCCCAACTCTGGATTTTCATATTGACTACTAATTCTACAAAAACGATTAGCTACTTCTCAGTGAGGAAATACGTGTAGTCGGTAAAATGTCCGGATTTTCTACCATGTCGGTAAAAACGGCCAACATACACCTTTGGAACGTAGCGGGGCGTTACACGATCCAAAGGGCATCCGTCTAAAGGAGGAGTTGCCAAAGGACAAGTAAAAGTAGCTTTCTCCCGATCCTTGAAAGTGATCGCAACCTGGTTATATCTCGAGTACCCATCCAAGAAACAAAAGAACTCCTTCCCTGCCAACCTCTCAATAATATGATCAATAAAGGGTAATGGAAAGTGATCTTTCTTGGTAGCTGAATTCAGGTGTCAGTAATCTACGCAAACACGCCATGAAGTGGATACATGAGTCGAAATCTCCTTACTACGGTCATTCGTTACGATAGTAATCCCGGATTTCTTCAAGGCCACATGCAACTGACTGACCCACTTGGAATTCGAAATGAGATAAATAAAGCCAACATCACACCATTTCCTGATCTCTTTCATGACAACATCCTGGAGATTCGGATTTAGACGACACTGACACTCACAGGTTGATTTGTTGTCATCTTAAGTTGATATGATTGGAGCACAAAGCTGGACTAATCCCACGGAGATCTAAAATATGCCAGCCTTTGACCTTGCAGTTTCTCTCAAAAATCTCTAGCAAGCGAGATTCATGATCATCGATCAACTGCAAACTGATGATCGAATACATTTGGGGCGTACCCACAAGGAAGGCATACTGCAGTGTTGAGGGTAAAACTTTAAGCTCAGGTGGGGTCTGAATCGGCTCTACAATAGCCTCTACAACTGCACTGGTAGAAGGTAGATGATATGCACTGTGTGAACTGTCCACCGTGGCTACTGCAGGCTCATCAAGTAGTGTCTCAAAAAGATCGGCAATGAATAATCTCTGCTCAGAAGGGGATGGCACATCAGGATGTTCAAAAATATCAGAATACTCATCAACAAAAATCTCAGATATCTCAATAGGAGGTGTGTCATCAATGATCTTAGAAGAAAGTATCTCAAGTATATCAAAATGTACCTCCGAAAGTAACTCAGATTGATCCTCAGAAAACAGCTCAAAAGGCCCATCAGCTGACATCTGAATAATCAACAGGGGAGCTATTATCGACTGTGCTTTCCAGATGTTCCTTATGGGAAAGATACTCCTAGGTGTCCATAAAATCTTTGAAAAGATTTCTCTCGAAACTCAGCAGGAAAATAACAATCCTCAGAATATGTTGTAGATGTTTCTCTCTCATATGTTGCTAGGGATGGCGGTGATGGCTTCGGATATGAGATCGTCTCTATATTAACATTGTTACTGAGGGAGTGAAAGTTATCTCTCCAATACCATAATCAACTACCGTCTCAGCCGTTTGCAGGGATGGCCGACCAAGTATGATGGGGTATGGAGTATGCAGAGGTATCTATATCCATAACAACAAAATCAACATGGAATCTCATTCCTTGCACCAATACGATATTGTCCTTGAGAATTCCTCTAGGCCTCTTGATCGATCTATCAGCAAACTGAAGTATCATCCAGGTGAATCTAAGAGGCATCAACCCAAACTCAGTGAGTAGTGAGGATGGCACGAGATTAATGGAAGATCCGCTATTGAATAGAGTATGATCAAACTCTTGATCAAAGTTATGGCAACAGATGTGAGGTGCTCCCTTATCTTTTTTTAAGGTGGAAGGTTGCTGATGACATGAACCGTGGCCATGGTTAAGATGTGTTTTTCTATTTTTCGTCTGTTTTTCCTTGATTGATGCTCTTGAGTACATGCTTCTTCCATTCCCTTTTTCACTCGGACATGTACTCAATGACCTTAAGGAGTGACATCTCTAAAAAGATGTTCTGTAGGATCAGATAATTTTTTTTATTTTTGAATTTTTCTAGTTTTATTCAAAGCGGAAGGAAATAAAATAGAATTAAAAACATTAAATTGCTCATTTCTCTTATTCAAATCAGAGTCATCACGTACATGTGGATAATCAGAATCAGTCTGTACAATGTCATCCAATACAGGAGCAGAAAAAGAAAAAGAAAAAACTAGACGGGTTGCTTGGTCTGTTGGTACAGAAGAAGACTCCATGACAGGTGTGTTCTCCTTCAAGACTGACTCGGGAATGCATCTTCCTTTATTATCTTTTTGGTCTTTTTCTGAATAATGATGGTGAAGGTGGTGGTTATAAAGAAGTAGAAGGTGATGATGATCTTCCATGCTCTGGCTCTACAACACTAAATCACTGCTCAACTGCTGAAGAAGATGATGTAGTCGGTGTAGCTCTCTCAGTGGCTCGATCTCCCAATCCCAACTGTTGTGCGGGCAACTGCAATCTCCTACCGCTCTTGAGATGAATGGTTTCAGATAAACAAGTAAAATCAAGGGCCATACCTGTCTCGGGGGTGGATGGGCCATGGGCTACCTGCTCCTTGTGTTTGAAGTTGTTGGGATTGGCTTCGACCTGGGTTGGAATCAATGTCTTTGTGGTGGTAAGGTCGTCAAGCCTATGAGTCAAATCATTCCATTCTTCATCAGGAGTGCAAGCTGACCTAATGTTGGATTCACCAAAGGTGCCTCTGGATGCTCAACAATGAGTTGTCATTGAGACTGGTACTGTGGAGGCCATTGGCACCTAGAATACTGTGACTGATAATAAGGAGGAGATTGCAAAAACTATGCAAACTGCTGCTGATAGTAGGGTTGATAAGGATATGCAGGATGCGTTTGCTGTTGTCCATGTCTCCAATTCTGGACGATTGAACTGGAGTGTGATAAAAGGATCTCGCAAAGTCCTAACAAGAAACACTCCAATCCGACATCTTCGATGACAAGAGGTAAGATGCGAGAACACGAAGTCAAGTCAAGAAGAAAAAGGGAGAAAAGACGCAAAGGGCATAGATGGATCTTTTCACTAATAAACAAACACAATACAAACCCCCGATTCACTAACTGAACACAATGTGAGGACCGTAAGAGTTCGGTCTTTTATCATTTAAATTTTAAGTTGGGATTTTTACCTCAGGAACCCTATAAACTTTGTAAATGACCTCCACGACCTTTGAAACATCGTAATTCCCCCTTCGACCCTGTAAACTTGCTAACCCTTACCCCACATACCCCTTATGGTTAACCTCCATCCATTTACCTATCAAAACTAACTGGCTTCTGTTAAAAAGTGTCGTATATTACCTTCTTTATTTATCAAATTTATAAACATGGCATTCCTCTTCTTCCCTAACCATCCTCCTTACATTCCCTTCCCTTCCACCTCCCTGTACCATCCTCGACATCCCATCCCTCTCCTGCATCGCCGCTGACCTCCCCCACGCCGCCCTCGACCTCCCTGGCATCCCCTGTGCCGCCCTCGACCTCTCATCCCTCCCTTGTGCCACCTCCTCCTTCTCCCCTTAGTCCTCCACCTCTCCCCCCTCCACCTCCTCCTCCCCTCACCTTGCTCCTCCACCTGCAACAGTAGCTGCTCCTCTACCCGCAGTCGCAGGTGCTCCTCCAGCCCCTCTCTCTTTCCACACCACTTACAATCGCAGCTGCGCTGCTCCTCCGGCCTCTCCAAACCCTGACCTCCCCCTCCCTCTCTCCCTCTCCCTCCTCTATTTCGTCCGATGCCGCCCAACCTCTTTCTATCTACGACCTCCTCCCACTCTCCCTCTCCATCCTCTGTTTCGCCCGCCGCCTCCCCGACCTCTCCTCGCCACCTCCCCCTCTCCCTCTCCCTCCTTTGTTTCGCCTGTCGCCGCCTCCCCGACCTCCTTCTCTCCCCCGCCCCTCAACCGCCTCCTCCTCCCCTTGTTCATCCACCCCGCCCCTCCACCGCCTCCTCCTTCCCCCTTCGGAGTTGCACCACCACCGACGTCTCCCCCTTCTTGTACGCCAACCTCTACATCTTCTGCACACCATTGTTGTTTTTGAACGACGCCCTCACCGGGCTCCCTTCTCCCTCTCACATTTTGAGTTCCTCCATGATGTCCGCCGTCTACAGCATGTATCCGCTCCACTCCTCCGATCTCGAGCACCCCGTCACGCACTCGATCGATAGCATATGATGTTGTTGCGACCCCAATCCCCTCCGATCCTGTCGACCCGCGGCTCGAATCACTCCTATCCGACGACGATTGATTCAGCCCGAACAGATCCATCGCTCGAATCACTCCCGCCTAAACGACGATCAATTCATCCCTCATGAGATCCAATCGCTCCAGTGATGGCCTCAAGGTGTTCATCGATACCCTCATGAATATGAGGAGCCAGAAGAGGAAGATCCATTGTGGAATGCTACTCTGGTTAGATTAACTCATGTTATTGACTCAAATAAAAGTAAAAGTAGCGGCAGGGTCTGGGGGTAAGACGAAGCAAGTTTACGGGGTCGAGGGGGGAATTACGATGTTTTAAAGGTCGTAGAGGTCATTTACAAAGTTTATAGGGTTCCTGGGGTAAAAAAACTCTCTTAAGTTTAGTGAATCTACAAGAAGTTACTTACTACCAAGCACATAGGGTAAGTCGCCGCTATCGCCTAGCGTACGTTCTCAATCCTCCCCAATCAATAGTACCATCTACCCGGGCTGTCGGGTTCAATATCAGACCCAAAGGGAGAAAGGAGAATGAGCACACCAAAACGATTTTCTAATGTCTAAGGCAAGTGCTTGCATCTCAACCATACACCACAGAGATGTGTACAAGAGCATAGGGCACAAGTTCAAGGATTTGTTCTCTATCCTTATGGTTGCGTCCTCAGCCACTCTTTCTGGAGGTAAGTACCTACAAAATAATGAGGGGGTTACTCTCCCTAAAATAATGATTTGATCGTTACGTTTGTTTTAGGTCAATTATAGTTAGCAGTCCATTTTTTATTCGGTTATCACTTTTTTTGGAATTTTTTCAAGAAATCGATCTTACAACTTTTCTAATTCCGCTCTCTTATGTGAAAAAATCAAGGGAGGAGATCAGAAAAGTTGATGTGAATGCACGAGGTAGAAATATGTACCTTGCTCCAGCAGTATAATGCAAAATGATCCTTGCATAAAAATAAATACAGAAAAATAAACTAACCTAAATGATGCGTGAAAAGCATCCTAAGCGGTATCTTCTATTAGCGGGCAAGAACCAATTAACTTGACTAAATTCAATCCTACGATCTAGACTATAGGAACAAATATTCTTTTAAGGAATTTGGACTTAACCGATTACCTGGCTTAGCCAAGGATTAGAACCTACTTCTAAGGGCTCAAGCACACAAAATCGCGAAAAACAAATAAAAATAGAATCGGTTAAAAACAAAAATCGATGAGGTCCCCCAAATGCACTGGCACTTGGTGAAACAAATCCTGCACACACAAGGGTATATAATGGCCTTAGAAAAAAACAAAAAAAGAGACAAGTGCTAAAAGAATAATTGCAAATTTTTACAAGAATAATGATGGAAATAAAAGTCTAAATATAAAACAAAAAAAAGTATGTGCAAAATGCTCCAAAATCTTCCAAGTTTTTTGTTTCCTCCTACGCTCTCCTGCTTCTCGATGAAGAAACGAGTCGCCTCCGCTTCGCTCGGGTGCGACGATGCTCCTAAGAATGTTGCCCTCGCTCATCGGGCCATCGCAAGAAAGAGAGAAATAAAAGGTATGTCAGACCATAATTATGAAAAATATAAGCAAAATAAGAGAAAGTAAAAGCAAAAAATAGACAAACAAACAAGATACACAGAGGAGGATATGGAGCAAAATTAAAATAGCACGTAAAAGTGACATCAAATGAATTCCTATGTCCGATCTTGGGGAGCTTTCTATGTCCGACAAATCGGATCCTGCAAGAGTTGTATAAGCTCCCTCACAGCATGCAGTATTCAATATGAGTGCACACTCCTCCACAAAATGCAGATCCACAACAACATATGTATATATATAATAAGAGATAAATAAATGACAGAAAATATGTATAAATAGGAAATAAAGACAAGACAGTAAGAGAAGAAATGACAAAAATATAAACAAGATGAAATAAAAAGAAACATGTATATACAAAATCCAAGAAAAAACAGGTAATATGGAGAAGAACCTATCTACCCTCATTGTGCCTCCCCGGTAAAGGCACCATTTGTTGAACATGGAAGCTCAAGGGTTCCAATTAACTAAATTAATCAAGTATTGATGCAACCCTAAAAATCCCTCAACAAAAACTATTTTTTTATCAAAAACTATTGATAAAAACGCAAGCCAAGAATAAAAGAAATGTGAGCAAGAGAAATTTGCTATTTTATTTACCTATATAGCGCATAGGATCGAACTAAGGGAGGCCACAAGAATCTCGAGGGTTATTAAATCAATGAAAAATCAATGAAATAAAAAAATTCTATGCACACTACTAATCATTTTGAGGAATTTTGTCTTTTTTATGAATATTTATTTTTTATATTTTTTATGTTATTTCTGATTTTATTTATTTTTCTTTTTTAGTTTTGCAAATTTTTAAATTTTTAAGAAAAGAAAACCAAACAAATAAAGGAATAAGAGAAAAATATAAAGAGAGCAAGATTTTTTGTATTTTTAAAATATAGAAAAATAAACAAAAAAATCAAATAAATTCATTTTTGTATTTTTGATATTTTTATAATGTTCTTATGAATTTATGACAAATTTTTAGATTTTTTTAATTTCACTAAAAAAATTAAAAACAGAAAAATCAATAAACAGGAAATAATGCAAAAGTTTTTATGCTTTTAAAATAAGAAATGCAAGCAAAAATTCAAAGAATTTATACATAAATAAAGAGTATTTTTCAAATTTTACAGCAAGGCATTTTATGATTTTTTTATTTTTCGCAATTTAATACAAAATTTTAGGTGTTTTTAGTGTTTTATAGTTTTTTATTTTTATAGGGAATTTTAAGATGAAAATTGGTCAGAAATAAAAAAGATAAAAACACGCACATAATATTTTTTCAGAATTTTTAAAAATATTTTTCAAATTTTTAATGAGTTCTAACGCAGACAGGAAATATTTTTGATGTTTTTGATTTATTAGAAATAATACAAATAAATAAAATGCGAAATAAAAAATAGTGGGGATGAAGGTGAGTAGCAAGCGCTATGGGTTTTTTAAAGAATGAATTGCTATTTATTAAACTAAATCAATCAACAAATCAATTCTGGACTAACAAGGGCTTTTCAACGAAGAAAATTATTTAATGGACCAGATGAATAACAAAGCAAAGAAATGTGGGGCCAATATGCAATTTACCCAACGGGGCGTGTGTCGAAGGCGTTTGGAGGAACTCAGATGAAGGTCTACTCCGTCAAGTTTCAATTGGCTAAATCTCAGCCAACCTCCACTCAATTCGTTTCCTGAAGAATGATCCACGTTCATGCGACACTCTCTATCGATTAGATGCGTTGATGAAGCTCGATGATGACCGACGAAGGATCTGGAGGTTCAGGACGTCTGCAGCTCAAGGTGGGTCCCCAGTCCTGCTCCTTGCTTCTAAATATGCTCCTGGACCCTGCAAAAGACTCAACGCTCGGAAGCAAAACTCCGTCGATCTTATTAGCACAAAACATGGCCTCAAATTTCAGCGAAATTCGGTCAGATTCTGTCAAATATCGATATCCTGTCGAAATCGAAATTCGACTGAAATGGCCGAAATAACCGAAATATAGGCGCTCTAGTACAAAAAATGATCGAAATGACCGAAATTTCGATCTAATTTTGACCGAAATTCCATCGAAATTCCGTTTCGGTTAGTTACCGAAATGGTGACTGAAACCAATATTTAAGGCCTTGGCACAAAAACACAAGCAAAATGGGAGGGGATGAGTTTCTCCGACGAAGGTGAGCGGGATGGAGACCAAACTCTAGATCCGAGGTGATCTAGAGGTGTTCAGATTACGGAAGAAGGTGGATTAAGTCGATGTGGATATGAAGGTCGTGTCAGATATGAAATTAGGTGATGGGAGTACCTCCGATCATGCAAATCGGAGGGAAATGAAGATAAGAAGACCTATGGTAATGTAGGATATTAAATGTTGAATTAAAATGGCGAATCAAAAAGAAAAAATACCTACAATACCTACGGTGGAGGAAATGAAGGTAATAGCCTCGATCTGTGGTGGAGAACAGAGAAGCTCAACATCGTGGCGGTGCTTCGACGACGTGCATGGATCACGCTCCAAGTTGTATGTCCCATACTCCTGGCTGTGGGAATCGAAGCCATGTCACTACTTGATACCCCGAACTCAACCTCAGACGAGAAAACCTCTCGAAAACGGATCAACCGCGACAGGGGACGATCTGCGACTATAAATAGGCGTGAGATATCTCGGATTTTGAAATTTAAATAGCATGTAAATCGGGCATGGTCGACGGGGTTGATGATCTGGCGAAGGAGATGGTTGTTAGGGTGAACGAATTAGAGAAGAAGGCAGGTTGAGTTAGTGATTGGAGCGTGCAGAAAAAATGGGAGAAATGAGTCCGACGAGCGGAAGAGGCGGGGACGGCCGTTGATTGGGGAGTTAACTCCGGTCAACAGGCCCGAGCTCAACCAATCAGAGCGTGCCCAAAATAAGACAAAAGACAGTACACGACAAAATAGGTTAGAAAATTGAAATAAATTGAGAATAAATTTGAAATTGAATTCAAATAAATAAATAATATAAAGTGAAAATGTTACAATATACATAGTGATATTTAATGTATACATAGTGATATACATAGTAATATAAATTGAATTCAATGATATTTTTATTTATTTTTATGGACTAATTTATTAGGATAAATAAATATGGGTATTTTACAATATACATAGTGATACATATATAATATGTACATGATTTTATTTTTGTTTATTTTTGGTTTTGTGTTTTTTATTTGATTTTATATAAATCAAATACAATATATAGAAATATTTTAAAATATAATTTATTTAAAAAATATAAGAAAAATAAATATGCATACAGTGTACATAGGTATAATATACAATAGCACCCCCAAAAGCCACATTTCACACCTTTGCCCTGATTTTTTGTGAAACCTCTTCCATTTTAAAGACTATTTATTTCTGAGTACAATAGAAGTGAGTTTGCTTCATTTTGAATTTTTATGGAGAAGTTATTGATTTGAGTAGTTGAACTTTACGTTTTTTTCAAAGTATTGTTATTTACAAACTGTACAATGATTCTTCTTGCAATTATTTTTAATATTTACAACTTATTTTATGTACAAGTTCTAAGAAGAAAACATCTTTATTTGAGGTGAAATTATCGATGACTAAATTAGAGTAAGGATTATATATTATATACAATAATATACAAGTGATGGATATACACAAGTGGAGATTGATTTTCTTGGTTTTCTTATATTTAGGTTTTATCTCCACCTACTTTATTCCTGGTCGATCAGGTCAATTCTTGACCTTCTCTTGGGGTCAGAGTCAGCATGTATTTATTATACATATATACAGTCTTATGTTTTCTTTATTTTTCCTTTATTTATTTATTTTAGGTTCAAATAGTGATAAATATACGATATTTATAGGAGAATTAAGGTTAGTAAAAGAAGAGATTTATTGATTTTTACAGGTGTGTTAGAAGGGATTTTAAGCTAAAATAAATGAATAAAAATGATGAAATGCAGATTCAACACGACACTGATAAGATAGACAAAAGAAAATAGAATTAGCTTATTGGCAATCTTCTATACGTGGCCATCACTAGACTTTGTCGTAAGCAAAGTTAGTCGATTTATGTCGAGAGTTATCTTTATTTTTTCCTATTTCTTATTTACTTCTTTATTTCGTTTATCTCTATTATGTAGTTCACCCTCTTGGGTTTCTCTTTACTATATAAGAGAGCCTTATGGCATCTTTTCCTTATTAAGTCATTTTATTCTCTCCACATGGTATCAGAGCGACGGTCTTAGATCGGAGCCCCGAACCATGGGCACTACTCTACTGCCCAACCTCTGTCTCATCCTATGTCATCGGCCACGTTGGCCTCATAACCGCCACTCAGATAATCCCAGGGATTACTGTAACCATTGTAGTCCTTATTGCTGATGCTTGGGTGCCCAACAACCCCTCATCACCGTTGCTACGGCCAACAACATCCCCAGTTGCTATCGCTAGCACCTCCAGAGGCCTCCTTGTAGCCACTAGGCTCCATATTCCCATGCAAGTAGTTGTTTATATGCACTAGATACAGGATATTCCCATACACTTTCATATCTCATCTAGAAAAGTGAAGTAGCTGAGAAGCAATAACACAATCACTATGCATGTAGCAAAGGCAACATTTCATGAGTACACCAAGCACGTGGATGTCGACTACTTCAATAGATACCTCATCCGAAGAGGTCTTCTCCATGCTTATGGTGTCACCTTTAGAGATCACACAGCAGCACTCCCAAGAGCCCTATTCTAGTATTATTACAACAAATCGAGCACAAAAGATATTTATTCCCCAATTTGAGAGGAAGATTTAGAGTTTAAACCCCACTTCTTTGGGGGCATTTAGCAATTTTATTTTACTTTATTTTGTGTTCACCATAACCCTTAACTCTCTCAATATAAAGAGGGATAGGCTGGCTTTTTTATATATCAATGACTCTCTCTCTCACAATGTAACAAAATCAACCATACAAGCATGAATTCACAAAGTTCACCAATAACTAGACTATATCCTAGGATGACGAGGATCGATCTTCATTGTATGGAAAGAAGAAAGGAAATATAAAGGATTACATATGGCTTAAAGCCAAAATTCTAACCCTGTGATATTTACAAATGAATTCCCTCTACAAATGAATTGCATTATAAATACGAACCAAGTAAATAACATGATTTCCGATTTTATTGACGAGGCACTACACCTGAACCCCATAGGGGATGGGCACGCGTCTCCCATCTTGACTCCCCTCCATGACCATTAACCGGCCAGCAAAACCCCATTTTGGGACTGCACCCCCCCCCCCCCACAAAGGCAAATTTAATGGAGGCAATCGAAATCTGTGCAACTGATTGGTTAGGACTAATGCGCTGGGATGAAATGTATAGCATTGGAACTAACCACTGAGATTTATAATTAGAAAAATACCTTGAAATGTCAATTGGATAGCAGCAATCCTCCGCAAAAACTTCGGACTTCGCGCTTTGCACCAAGCCCAATTCATAAGTCCATAGCTTTCATCATAACTCAGTACTCCCTCTCTGACATAGTAATTTCCTTGCAAAGCCCAGATTGCCCAGTCCAAGTCCAACTCAGCAGCTACCCCGCCAAACAACTGAAAAATCTGTTATCAGCAATATTATAACCACTCCGGTCCACTCCAAACTCGCCCAAAAATAAGGGCCACCCATGATCAAGTAGATATAATCCTTTGTTCTTTATGTTGCCTACCACATTGGCACAAACTTCATTGGTATTACCATTTCGCCAATCACCGCCATCTGAGAAGCCGTACCAATGCAGCTCAAAAACAAGCTTCCCTTCAAATGTTAACTGAATTTGCTTCTGCAATAGGTAGCTCAGATCTGTATCATAGTCTAGTCCAGAAAGTATAACAAGAACATTTGTATTTGCTGCGTGAACAGCCTCAGCACCTCTTTGCATGTACCTTATAGGTT
This sequence comes from Ottelia alismoides, assembly GCA_037367405.1. NCBI lineage: Eukaryota > Viridiplantae > Streptophyta > Magnoliopsida > Alismatales > Hydrocharitaceae > Ottelia > Ottelia alismoides. Next base: position 128,865 of record JAZKJV010005668.1, on the reverse strand, counting down.
AAATAAAAAATAGTCAGGTACTAAGTAAAAAAATTTGGCATTCTATGCAGTTAATAAATCATTACAGTTTCCACTGGCCAGAGAATGATCTTTAAGGAGCTACATTCAGCTATTCATGAGATAATGTTGAAAGTCCAAGGAATCACTTCCAAAGAGTTTCAGTTGGCATACCTGTACCACTCACTAACATTCTGCCTAGGTCCTCTCAGCTCGTTACGTAGGCTCATGGCAACTACATTACTAGATCCGTCGAACAATGATGCCATAACTGTCAGCCCTTCAATCCACTCATTTGCGTCAAAGTACTCATCTCCAAAGAAGCCATTGCCATCATATGTGCTGCAGCACCAACCGGGCTTGCTTATATGATTGTCTAGTATGACCATGATCCCGCTCCGTCCAAGACTTGAGACAACAGCCTGGTTTAGAGTATTAGGCCATTCAAATAAAAGCTAGCCACTATATGGCACTCGATTGTTTTACATGGAATACAATGGAACCAAAAGTACACTAAATAGCAGGGACTACAATGGAATTAAAAGTACATTATTAGTAGCCATATAGTTGTGCTTTTATCTCATAATGCGGAAATATGAAAACTACTGGACTATTTCTTTAGATAAAAGTAGACGATTTAGTTATACATAGCCATTATAACCTTGATACAAATCATACTTTCTTAGCATGCATAGTTTTGGAAACAAAATAAACCCAAACCCACTTCTAGTTTCCTTTTCTAGAGGATATCTAAAATGATGTAAAATCTCAACTCTACAATCATCATCCTTCAGATATAATTTTTTGTTCAACCACTTAAATACACTCTGCATAAATGTGTGAACTTCAAAGCAATAGCAATGACCTTTGGAAGAAAAAGTCCAACGCAAACAACCAAGAAAGTTTTAAAAAGGAAGAGATTATATCAGAAACAGTATGTCTTTCTCACAATCTGGTGAGTTTTAGCATCAGTAATTAATTCTCGTGAGTTCAAGTATTTCTTAAAAGTTGAGTATCATGGAACTTTTGATATGTTATAATAATTTTACAGAGAGACTGTTGGGAGACGGGCAACAAGCTGCGCTGCCAATCCCTTTTGAATGGCAAATCCAATTCTTCGAAACACAACATCCATAGATATGGGAACCATAACATTGCTATGCATAATTTTCTGGACCCTCTTAAGGAGCTCTATAGCTTCAATCACCAAGAACCCAAAGGTATCAAACCTGAAAGGTATGAAAACATGTTGATCGTCAATACAAGCCTTCTCATGTTTAGCAACTTTAGCTGAGGCAGCTTTATGTGCAGTGTATCCCACAGTAAAATCACTTTTTACCAGACCAGCTAACGGAGACACTACAGTCAAATCAACACATGCATGTTTTCCTCCATCCCATCCAAAAATTAAAACATCTACTAGTCTGAGTGTAGATCTCCTCTCTTATGGATCAGTCAAAAATTAACAGGTGCTTCTTTCTTTGACGCAACCCCAACCTTCTTGAGTACATCATAGAGGACATCTCTGACAAGATCATGTCTATATTTAAAACATGGGAGTTCACAGCAATGAACAGCATGCTCTCCAAAGGTGTCTAGGCAAGATTTGTGGCATACTGAACATGTTTCATCTGCTGGGAATAGAGGAATCATAAGGTGATATCTGAGAATAGTACGATACTCAACAGGTAACATATGCATTTCAAGACCATCAATAGGAATATCTAGAAGAAAATCTTGAGCATGGTCAGATTGCAAACATCGAAACTTTACCTTTTGTCTAGATGTCATGTCAAATTCAACCTCAATTTCTTTGATAATTTTGCTAAAAAGGGAACTCGCCAAAGCATTCTGGGCTTTAGGGGGGACGGTATCCTTGTTAGCAAAACATGTAAGATCTAAAGATGGAAGTTTGACAAGTAGACCCTCCAAGGCATCTAAAAAATCAGAATCCATATCACATACCCCATTGTCTCGTAAAATGTGATCTTTGAGCACCCAAGATTGATCTCTAGAGGCCACAAAAGCATATGAAGGCCTAAGCCACTGAGTTTGATTGGTAGGTATGCCACCCGTCATTGAAGGTCGCCAAAGAAAGGGCCTAAGCCACCGAGTTATAATAATTATGGTCCATCAGAGCTATGAGCTAAATTTTTTTAACTTGGCAAAAAAGGTTTTAACTTTATATTGTCATTCCCAAGCCACAAAGAAGAAAGAGGGGATCGTGTTAGGTAGCCAGCAGCGGACCTAAATTCTCCAATTTCTTCTAACATGGATTCTGGCATATAAAACAGAATTTGTTGGATGTCCATACCCAGGGATGTGTTGCAATGTCCGACCATAGTGAGAGATTGGCTGGGGCTGCTATATTTACACCCCTGCCATATAGTATGAATTTTGCAAGAATTCTTATATAGGGTGTTGGATGCAAGTAAAGAAACTAATCCCGCTATAGCGATCTCCAAAAGCAGGTCAAATAAGGTAAAGATTCCCATTTTTTGATGGATGGATGTGCGAAACAAGGAAGCTAGTCCAAGAAAACAAGTTGCAACTTGGGACTTGGAATATTGGTACTCTCACGACGAAGGATGGTTGATTGGATGATGAATAAAATAAGTATATTATATTTGCAGAAGACAATGATGTGGAGAAAAACTTTCAAAGTGAGTGCCTTCTCGGTGATAGAAAAACCCAACTTTGAATTATGGTAATCACGATAAAAGAATTGAGACGGTGCATTACTCTTTTTCTGAGTGGCTTCCTAAATCCACCACCACCATAGTTGATTACACCACAAAGGGGTCCAATAACCTACCCTCCGCCACCAGTGACCAGTTTTAGTTGTACCCGTATAGGGCTGCCTCGATAGTTCTATTGATATGCCTTGAATTCTAGCTATTAACGGTTATATTTGTATTCGGGTATTTGGATCCATTTGTTTCAAGGATCTGTTTATATGGGAGTAGCATATAAACACCCTAGGGTTAGGGCTCTCAATATCCTCTGTATTTTTTTCTTCTCCACACAGTGAAAAACGATTGCCACCGTCCAAGGGCATAGCCTAGTAGCGGCTGAACATAGTAAATCCGTGTCATTGTGCTTGCATGATTGATCTTGTTTGTGCATGCTTCCGCGATTCACAACACATTCTATACATCTTGCCCAACTCATATCTACCAACTAGTCAATCGCTCCCAGCTGGTCGCAACCAGTGGCTAGCAGCGGCGAGACCTCGCAGGAACACCGGTGGTCTAACGGGCTGCCACGACATGTGTAGGCCATCTCTTGTTATCTTGCACACTTATGAGCACCTTGTTTTCTGCTATATGAAGGTTTGAACTTCTCATTTTTTTTATAAAAAACAGAACAATAGGGTATTTGGTAAGGTTCGAGATATTGATATCGATATCGTACTAGTCAACTCGAAGAGCTATCAGGATATATCGACGTTATCGATGAAAACCTTGAAAAAGGCTCAACAAAGCGATTTTCATGGAAATTAAGATAATCCTACTGTATAAAACAATAAATAACATTCAAAATACTCACTCATATTCAAGAGTGAGATGTATTTAACACATCGATATGCATTATATCGCACATCGTTGTTGTTAATGTTGATTGTTGAAAGGTATTGGAAAAGAAAATAAGAAATTCTAACAATAAAAACGTAGAAATATAAATGAGGTGTATTTAGCACATCAACATTATATTATATTGTATATTAAGTATAAAGTTATAAACAAAATCTTGAGCTTTATCAGAAATCAAACAAACAAGTAATTAGCATAGTAACATAGTCATTCAAATCTTGAATGAAATAGATGAATTAAAATAGATTAGAAATAAACTTTATAACTAAACTAACGAAAACTAATACCAATTGAAGTATGTTGTGGATTGCATTTATGTATGTTTAGATTACTAATACTTACTATCAATATTAAATATTAATATATTAATATATAGAGTTATATGAATGTAAGTTTCCTTGTTCAGCTTTGAAGTTGTTTCATCGCCATTGCCAAAAGGGGGGAAAATGGGGATCTCATTGATCGATCAACGAGCATGGGGGTGTTTAAAGGAGAGCAGGTCCCCCATATAGGTGGGGATAGCACCATCGATTCTGATACAAGACTATAAATCATCTTGATTTTAAATTCTTAAAGTTTCTATACAAGCAACATCCCGAACAAATCGACCAATAAAAGTAGAAAATGGATATCAAGAAATATAAGTCCAATATTAATGATACCGGTTATATCGATCAATATCAGGAAAAAATTACATTGAAAACCCCTAATTTTGATCGATACATGTAAATATCCTTATTAAAGATTGCAGAAGATTTCTTTCTTTATATTCTATTGTAACCCCACGAGGGCTTTTATGTCTTTTTTGTCTTCGTTAGCTCTCTAGGGTTTAGTCCTACATAAGGACCCCTAGACCTCTTGAATAAACAACGAATCATCTTTTCTTATCATCTTTCGACATGGTATCAGAGCGACGGTCCTAGACCGATGTTATGACCTAATCATCACCACTCCGCCACTGCCAGCTCTCCGAGTCCCTCTGCAGCCGCACGCTGCCTCGGGTCTCCACACATCCCGCCTTCGTCTCGCGCCGCCTCGGGTCCCCAGGCCCTGCCAAGCCTCCTGTACACACGAGGAGGTCGGGCTGAGCGCCGCCTGGCTGCTCTAGGGCAGCCATGTACCACCGCCATGCAGGTCAGGCCCACCTCGCGCCTCCTCCCGCTGCCAGACACCTCCGCCAGGCCTCCCAGGACCTCCTTGCGCCGCCAGGCGCCTCCGCCACTCCAGGGCCTCATTGGACCGCCTCGCGTCGCCCAGCGCCGTCAGGCGCCTCCACTAGGCAGGCCAAGCCTTCCAGGTCCTCCTTGCGCCACCAGGCACCTCCGTCATGCCCCTCAAGGGCCCCCTTTACGCCGCCTTGGGTTGCCCAGCGCCGCCAGGCGCCTCCACTAGGAAGGTCAGGCCCTACTCACGTGAGGGACCGATTCCGCCAGGTCCCTCTTGTGCCATCAAACGATCATTGCCTCATCTTTCTTGTTCCTTGATGAGGGTTTAAACATTTGATGAATAATTGAGGCAAGATATACTCTCTAGGTCACTTTTTCTCGACTTAAGCCGCCACAATGACGTCTGCTGAGATCAAGCCCACGTACCCTACTTCTTCTTTACTGGTAAAGGGCACTTCTATCATATTGAAGGACTCCGAAAATTATGTTCTATGGTCTCGGTCTTTCAAAGTGTTTGTTGGTGGCCAGCGCAAGAGATACGTTCTTAAAAAAGTTCCACCTGCGGAAACAGATAAGGACTATGAAACTTGGTTTGTTGATAATTGCCAGGTTATCACTTGAATGACGAACAGTGTCGATCCAAACATTGCCGCAAATCTTCTTTACAAAGACACCGCTAAGGCAATGTGGGAAAACCTTGAGCCTACATATTATCAGAAGACGACTAAGTTTTGTCTATCTGACATATACACAAGGATTTGGTCTGGTACTCAGGGAGAATCAAGTCTTATTGAATACTACGGGCTTCTTACAAGCCTTTTTGAGGAACTCCTTATTTTTCAGCCTGCATGTTGTGATAAACAAGTAGGAGAATGTGTTGAATGACAAGTTTACAGATTTCTCTCGGGACTAAATCCAAAATATAAGACTGTGAAAGATCAGCTTCTGATGGCTGATACTCTACCTGCTCTTGAGATCATCTTCGGATGCTTACAGGACCTAGAGGCTCCAATTCAGCACTCTACCACCCATACCTCTACAAAGACAATGGCCCATTATACCTCCTCAAGATATAGAGGGCGTCAGAACTATCAAGGAGGATGGGGACGTGACTCAGGGTGTGGACGTGATCGTGAATCTGGATGCAGTCATGACTCTGGACACGGACGCGATCGTGGACATGGTCGTGATTCTTCTGCTCCGTATCCAGCATGCGTACACTGTGGACGCTGGAATCATCCTTCTGATCGCTACTGGGCAACGTTTGGGATGCAACCTAATGCCAATAATGCCTATGATGAAGTATTGTATGATGCAACTACAGACACATCTACTCAGCAAGCTAGCGAGGCACAAACCCCATTCATTGCTTCTGAATATGCTCACTTAAGACAACTGCTACAAGAATCTAGTCCTTCTGACAGTAATGCTTCTGCCCCTACTGCTAGCATGGCTACTACCTTAGGTACAATAGCAAACTCTGTCTCTGCCTCTAAGCATGTATGGATTATTGACTCTGGAGCATCTACCCATCTGACGGGAGAAGGAAGTTTGCTAACCTCCTCCTAGCCGTCTTCCTCTGTGAAGACAGTTCGGGTTGCTAATGGAAATCATTCCCCAGTGTCTGTTGTTGGTACTGTCAACTTTTCTTCCAAGCTGCATCTAATAGATGTTCATTATGCCCCTGCTTTTCCTCTCAGTCTTCTATCCGTAAAGAAGCTATGTCGTCAGCTTAACTGTCGTGTTATTTTTTATGAGGTTTGTTGTTATTTTTAGGACATCCGAACGAGGAAGATTTTTGGTGAGGGTCATGAGAGGAACGGCCTCTATTACCTCGATATCCCTTCTGATTCCAACTTTGCTGGTGTGGTCTCCATCTCTTAAGATCATTTTCTATGGCACCTTCGTCTTGGTCACCCTTCTGCTAAAGCTCTCTCAATGATGTTCCCTGAACTCTCTACGCTGAAACCCTTTGAGTGTGAAGCATGTCAGTTCGGGAAACATCATTGAGCCCCATTACTTGCACAGACTAAACCTCACCGCTATACTCCTTTTGTACTTGTTCACTGTGATATATGGGGACCCTGTCTGGTCCGAAGTCTAAGTGGTCATAAATATTTTGCTGTCTTTGTTGATGACTACAGCCAATCATCTTGGGTCTTCTTGTTAAAGGAACATTCAGAAATTAACAATATTGTCAAGAATTTCTTTTACTATGTCAAAAACATCTTCTCCACTACTCTTACAATCTTTCATTCTGATAATACATTGAAATTTACACAAAATGATTTGACATCCTTCTTTGCTTCCCAGGGTGTTATCCATCAAACCTCTTGCCCATATACCTCCCAACAGAATGGGGTAGCCGAAAGGAAACTTCGACATCTCCTCGATATTGTCCGCTCTCTTCTTACCCAAGTGAAGGTCCCCAAAACCTATTGGAAGATGTTATACTCACTGTTGTACACCTTATCAACAGAGTTCCCTCTGTCTCCCTAAATGGTTCCACACCCTTTGCCTTATTGTATCCAAATCACTCGCATTTTCCTCTACCTTTGCGGATTTTTGAATGCGTCGCCTTTGTTCACAACTTTTATACTACAGACAAATTATCTTCACGTGCAATTAAATGCATTTTTCTGGGTTATTCCCAAACAAAGAAAGGGTATAGATGCTATAATCCTTGTGGTAAACGCTATTATATATCAGCTGATGTCACCTTTTTTGAACAAACTCGCTTCTTCAATCAAGATGTGTCTGACATACCATTAGAACTTCCTCCTCCACCAATTGTGTATAAAAGAAAACATGTGTCCCCTCTTGTTCTTGTTCCTTTACTTGTTCCTTTGTTGCAGGAAAATATGCCATCTTCAAGTGCCCCCACCAACACTACCCCGAATGATCCTCAAGAGCTTCCCATTGTCCTACGCAGTTCGAGACTTTTTCACCAGTTGCCAGGATGGGATCTATTCACACTATCCTCTCTGTAGCTGTGAACAAAGGCTGGCCTATTTTTCAACTGGATGTCAAGAATGCATTTATATATGGTGATCTTGGGGAAGAAATTTACATGATGCAATCCCCAGGTTACGGAGTCGAGGAGGAGTATACTTGTCGACTTTGCAAAGCAATTTATGGTCTAAAGCATAGTCCGAGGGCATGGTTTGACAGACTTAGTTCAGAGATTAGCACTCTGGGCTTTCAAAGAACTACATCTGACCATTCTGTCTTTGTCAGAAAATGATCAACAAGTATTGTCATACTAGCTGTATATGTGGATGACATGGTTGTTACAGATGACGATGATAAAGGAGTGCTAGAAGTGAAGACTTTTCTGCAAAAGGTTTTTGTCACCAAGGATCTGGGGCAACTTCGTTATTTTATGGGTATAGAAGTCTTACGCACCAAGAAGGGGCTTCATATGTCACAAAGAAAGTACTGCTTAGATATACTTGACTGAGGTAGGACTACTTGGGTGCAAGCCCTCTGGCATACCTGCAGAACCAAAGAAACATTCTACACCAGATGATCCTGCCTTTGAAGATACTACACGATACAGAAGCCTGGTTGACAAACTTCTGTACCTTACTGTTACTAGGCCAGACATATCCTATGCTGTGAACAGAGCTAGCCAATACATGGAGAAACCTTGCTACAGCCACTGGCAAGATGTTCTTCAGATCCTTCGCTACCTGAAGGAATCCCCTGGATATGGTCTATTCTATGGGGCAAATGGATATACTAAGATTGCTGCTTATGCTGATGCTGATTATGCAAGCTCATATGAGGATCGTCGTTCTACGACAGGCTATGCAATGATGGTAGGAGGTAACCTCGTTAGTTGGAGGAGCAAGAAACAGACGGTGGTTTCTCGATCCAGTGTAGAGGCAGAATATAGGACAATAACCCAAGCTACATGCGAAATTACCTGGCTACTGTCTCTTCTGCAAGAACTCAATATTGTTATCAGTACTCATGTTCATCTATAGTGTGATAACAAATCTGCCCCTTATACTGCTACAAATCCTATGTTCCAAGAGAGAACCAAACACATTGAGATTGACTGTCATTTTATTCATGACGTTGTACGAGAAGGCAAGATTTCTACACCACACATCTCAACAGATCTTCAGCTTGCAGACATATTCACAAAGGCCTTATCAAAGAAGTGCATGTCCTAGATATCTTCCATGTTGGGCATGATCGATGGATATGCTTCAGCTTGAGGGGGAGTGTTAGAGATTGCAGAAGATTTCTTTCTTTATATTTTATTGTAACCCCACGAGGGCTTTTATGTCTTTTTTGTCTTCGTTAGCTCTCTAGGGTTTAGTCATATAGAAAGACCCCTAGACCTCTTGAATAAACAACTAATCATCTTTTCTTATCATCTTTCCACAACCCTAATATCTCGTCGATATATCATCCAATATCAGTCTATATCTGGGAAAGGGGTATACATTACAATATCGATATACTAAACCCATCGACCGATATGTTGGTAACATATCACTACTATATCGTTGTATTTTTAACTTGACCATGGTCTATCTCAGGCTCGGGTAAATAAGGAGGGTTGCGCCTTAGGTAGTTGACAACCAGTGCAAAACAGTCTAAGACAAATATCTAAATAGTGTGCTTTTTAGAACACTAAGAATTAGTCTCAATATAGTCGGATCTTTCAAACATAGATTTAAGCAAACATTTGAATTTTTTTGGGACGTTCCCTATTAGTGACAAGTTGCATCACCTGAATGCAATGAGAAGTTGGTAAGGGTCACTACATCCCTGCTTAGATTTAGTTCAAAATTTGCAAAGGTTCTCGCATGAGGAACATATGCGAGTAAATAAGCTAGTTCCACCGAATCGCCGCCTGGATGCTGCCCAAAATTTGCAAGGCATTTCGCATGATGGACACATGCAATTAAAGAAGTTAGTCCAAATGAGATCCCAAAAGTAGTTGCAAACATGTAGTTGGAATATTGGTACTTTAATTGGCAAATCGATGGAGATAGTAGATATGATGGAAAGAAGGAATCAGATACTTTGTCTCCAAAAGATAAAATGGTTGGAGAGAAAGTAAGGGAGATCAAGAAGACATACTTAAAATTATGGTATTCAGGTAAAGAGAAGGTAGAAATGGTGTTGGAGTGGTTGTTTGTAAGAATTTGAAGGATAGTATGGTTTATGTGCAAAGATTTAGAGATTGGATTATATTATTAAAATCGGTACTCCAAGAAGAAATTACAAATATCATCTCAATTTATGCACCGTAAATTGGTTTAGAGGAAATGATTAAATAAGTGTTTAGCATTGATAAGACAATGTAAGGAAACCCCACAAAGAGAGGTGATTTTCCTAGATGGAGATCTTAATGGACATATTGGAAAGGATGCTTCAGGGTATGCTAGTATTACTATATTCATAAAGGCCATGACTTCGTGGATAGAAATAAAAAGTAAAAATTCATATTCTGGATGTTGTAACGGCTTATGATCTTTGCAAGTGTTGGGGAAAATAAGAGACTTATTTATTCCTTGAGCCCTAGGCTCTCTTATATAGAGGAGAGGCCTATGGGCAAATTACATAATACAGAAAAAAGGAAATGAAATAGATGAAAGAGTACAAAAATATAGAAATATATCTCTATACTTCCCCTCAAGATGGAGTATAGATATCTATCATGTCCAGCTTAAACGAACACTTTTGAAATGATCCTCTACGTAAGGCATTGGTGAAAATGTTTGTCCTCTATTCCCTTGAGCTGACATGGTATGTAGAAATGAGGCCTTCTAAATATTGTCACAAATATAATGGCAATCGACTTCAATGTGCTTTGTCCTTTCATGGAATGCATGATTATTAGCAATGAATAGGGCATCCTGATTGTCATATTTTAGCGACATGGGAAGAGGAACATCTATATGTAGATCTATAAGGACTGTTTGAACTCACATCATCTCTGTACATGCTTGTACCATAGCCCTATATTCATATTCAACACTAGATCTAGCAACTACAGTTTGCTTCTTGCTTTTCCACGAGACAAGAGAATCTCCAACAAATATAGCAAATGGTATTGTGGACTTCCTGTCCTTGGGACATCCTACATAATCTGTGTTTGCGCATGCTGAAATAGTGATGGTGCCACCTCTTTTAAATAACAACCCTGCACCTAGAGATGATTTAAGATACCTTAGTATCATTTATATAACATCCATATGTACATGACGAGGATGTTCATGAACTGGCTCACTTGACTGATAACAAATGAAATATCGAGTCTGGTAGCAACACAAAGAAGCTTTCCCATCAACTCCATGAGTCTTCTCCTATCAACCCCATTAGTATCATCATCATATAGCTTCATGCTTGGATCCACGAGTGTGATAGCAGGTCGACATCCAAGCATACCCATGTCACTTAGCAAATCAGTGACATATTTCCTCTGAGTCATCACAAGTCCTTGTTGATTTTTAGCAAACTCCATTCCCAGAAAATATCTAAGAGCTCCAAGATCCTTGGTAATAAATTCATGACCCAGAAATTCTTTATTCCTTTTTATTCCTTGTATATCATCTCCTGTAATAAGTATATCATCAACATACACCATAATAGCAATCATACCTCTGGAGGTTCTCTATATGAAAAGAGAATGATATGCATTCGACCGTTTGAATCCCTTCTTCTCAAACAAATCTGAGATCTTTTGGAACCAAGCTCTCGAGCTCTGCTTAAGGCCATAGATTGCCTTACGAAGTCTACACACCTATGAACACACCCCCTCAGCAGCAAATGCCGGCGGCTACTGCATGTAGACTTCCTCATGAAGATCACCATACAAAAAGGTATTTTTGACATCAAGTTGAAATAGAGGCCAATCTCGAACCACGATAACTGATAAAAGAATATGTATGGTAGAATGACGAGCAATTGGAGACAAGGTGTCAAGATAATCCACCCCATATGTTTGAGTAAAGCCACATGCTAATAGTCGAGTAGGGAGTCCTGCCCGCGGATCCGGGTTACCTGTTTACACATCATTCGTAATATTATATTTACAATGGATCGCATTAGATTATCGAAATTTAGGTAAAATTTTTCGCTTTTCGAAATGACATTCACAAGTAATGTAAACAACCACAGAGCTAACAAGTAGTGTCACCAATTCATATTGCATTAACTTCCATATATATTATATGTAAAAAAGAAACTGCATTATGTATATGTATCCCAAATGTAACAGAAGAGAAAGAAATACATTTACATTATCTGAACAAAAATAACAACATATGTACCAATGAGTGTAACAAGGGAGGCTCGAGATCATCAATCAGTCTACTGCGTATGCAGGCGCTTTGCCTATCAAACATGCAAGGGACAAAAGAATATCAACAATTGTTGAATACAATCCATCATATATATAAAAAATAACAGGTAATTCAGTGGCTTCAAAAGAAAGCAAGTAGATAGATTTTGATATTTAAATTAATAAGCTACTTGCATGGAAATTTGGTTTTCAAGCTATTATACATGTAAATCCCCTAATCACCCATTACCCTATAATTTTTCATATATAACATTTACATATATTAATTAATGATTTATATGTAGATCTTTAGAGATCAAGCCGATGGATCTTGATATTAAGGATAACGAGTCTCTAATCTGATATTTATTTATGTCTAATTCTCAAGTCTAGTAGATAGTCTTTAGTCTTGGTCTGAGTGTGACCTCACACTATGACTCTAAGGTGCGAAGAATACCTTAGGGCTGGGGTGCCTTCATTGGCATGTGGTGGAATATAATGCATCCTAACTAAGTTTCCAACACATCCACTAGCTTCTTCCGACATTTGTAGTAGTAGTCTAAGATCTGATCAAATGTTAATGATTAATGATTACGATGATTGATGATTTCTATACCAACCTCAACTGTAACTAACTTAGCTGTAACCAAACTCAATTGTAGCCAACACAACCGTAACAAACTCTCAGATGTAACATATCGCCAAGCCTATTGGTGGAACGATAACCAAAACTCAAGCGGTGAGGAAGCCTCTTAAGAGACTCTTCTGTCTCGCACTTTAAGTGTAAGTATGGTCTAGTAGAGGGCTAGGCCTACTCTAAAACTACGCCCTTGAGATGGGTGGGAGAGACTCTTTGGAAAAGTCACTCCAAAAATCAGCCCAACGGGTACGGGTGAAACGAGCTCATAAGAAAAACTGAAACCGAGGCACCCCAGCCTACGTACCTTAAAACAGAGGGTTAACGAAACTGGTCAAAAATCGAGATCCCAACAAAGCGTAAAAATACTGCGAGCTCGCGTAAAAATTGTAAAAAGGACTAGGATTTTAGACCCGCGCACTTAGCGGTCGCTGCCTTAACTGGGCTTCCTATCTCCCGCTCAGTTGAGGGTCACTACGTCCTCACACGGTCAGGTATAAGGGACACCATGACCGATACTATTAATTATTAGTCATTACAAATTCTCAACATTTCCACATGCTTGGCTACTCAATTCTTTCTCAATCCTTTATGTAGTTGACTATACATATCTAGGTACTTTGTTGACAACCTTATTCAACAATGATCCGTAATAGTGATTCATTCCTAATGGATTGATCCCGAAAATTTTTGATTATTGATCACGACTTCCTTATGTAAAAAGTATGAGATTATGAGTCATTTATTGGATCAAGATCTAAGTTCAACTCAATACTAAACCCCCAACTTTTTTTTAATCTTTCAATTTTTAGTCATGAATTCTCATCTCGTTTATCATACATAATAAAAAAATCTTTCCACATAGTTCCTTATTAGACTGCTAACAACTTGCTTTGATAGAGAGAACTCATTTTCCAAATCGAGCATGCAGAAGGAAAATTTTTAATTCATTCATAATCATAAACTATTATAAGAACTTTACTTGTAGTGTATTTGTAGTGTTCTTTCCTTTGTAAACATGTCATGCTCATTATCCTTTAAATTTCATCAATCCAAAAATCATGGATGTTGTAAATTTAATCCCAAGAAAAAATACACAGGTGTATTGCATGAACTAAAAAATGATTTTTTGTCTCTAGTGTCAAGAATGTTAATTGTACTCATGGAATCATGAGGCACCATATGGCCACAATCTCGCATCGTTTCAGAAAATTTGATCACTATTATATTTAAAGCTAAACTCGGTAAGGCATTAAGTTCTCCCTGCCAAAGTTAAATAGTCATATATGTATTACATATGCTCCTTATGCAGTAAATAGCTGGCTTATACAAATGTATGCAACAATCAAATGATGTTTCTGCTTTCGTTACTACTTACCAGTAACGGTTCAAGAATCATGCTTTATAGGTAATCAAATTCATTGGTTTTTCATAATTTTATTGTTAAATGCAACCTGAGTAGGTGATTGCAATGCCCCTATTGCATTTAAACCCAACTGACTTAGGACCATGGTTATGATTTAGCTACTCCTCTTTAGTATATAAAGTAAATTTCCATTTATTTCAGGCTGCAAATTTACATGATGATAACAGGGCATTGAACTATTTTACCAGATCAAAAGAAGTTGCTTCACTTGGAACAGAGAGGACAATTCAAATGGCTATGGTGAAGGCTTCACTTGATACTTTCCGAAACAATAATCACGAGCTAATGAAGCAGATTGAGATATGCCAAATGTGTGTTTAGTTATTACAGTTTCATCTTGTATTTAAGCCATCAGCTTCTTATCATATTACTGTTAAATTGTGAAAAGATGCAAATATAAAGAAAACCACAGAAATTGCAATCTGATCCTAAAGGCTAAAACTAGAGAAAAGAAAGGAGAATGAATCTGAACTATTTAAAATTACATAAATGACAACAAAAAGGGAATTTCCTTGTAAGATTGTACCTTACATACTATAATTTTGAAGGATTAATTTGCATCCAAAAGCAGCATTTCCAGCTGCTGCAATTTCCATCAATTAGCTGATGCATGCAGCATCACATGGCTTTAGGAGAAGGTGGACAGCAGCCTGGTTGGCTGCAATTGGAGAGGCTGGGGGCTACAACAGCACCAGCTTCAATGGAAGCAACTCTAGGCTGAAGAGAAGCAGCTCCCAGCTGTTGGACAGTGGCCTTTATGCAGTAATTGACTAATGCAAAAAGAGGGTAGCAACAGTAGGGAGCTCTTCGGTGGAATTAGGGGAGAAATATGGAAGAAAGGGAAAGGAGAGGGTAGCAACAGTAGGGAGCTCTTCGGTGGAATTAGGGGAGAAATATGGAAGAAAGGGAAAGGGTTTAGGTGTTATTTATAAGGGAGGAGGGTGCTTTTGTGATAAGTGGAAGAAGAAAAGGAAACAAGTGGAGATGGTTGTTGTCTGTACAGTCAGCGAAAAAATAAAAAAAAATATTTTATTTATTTTTTATTTAAACCATTTTCTTTCACTTATTTGAGATGCCAAAGTCGTCCGCATTTGCACACTGAATCTCCGATTTCGATGAGTAATGGCTCATTTCGATCGTCTTTGAACGACGATCAACATGAGTATACTATTCATATACTTTGGATTGAGTACGAATTCTCGAAAGTCTCGAGATACGGTCTTGGTTTGTGACTAAATTTTATGATTTTACATTATCAAACAATCTTCGATCGACGAATGATCGATTTCTTTGATCTTATTTTACGAATCAGATTCTTGGGTTGTCTCGATTTGTTTTGAGGTTTCCGATTTTATGTTGCATATTTTCCGATGGTACGTATTACGATGCAATTGATTTTTGATCGATTGCGTCTGAACGAGATTCGATCTGCGATCTACAGATCGAACTGAAGTTATTCAATATTAGTTAAATATTAAATGAATTTTCGGACTCTTAGTCGGGTCAGATTTGATTAATTCAGATCTAGATGTTACAAATATAAAAACCTCAAAGGGGGTCTCATCCTTGAGACTTGGGAATGAGTCATTATGTGTTTTATCCGGGTTTCATCTTGCTATAAAAACCTCAATGGATTTTGAACCCATAAAAACCTCAAAGGAAAAACAAGCCATGTTCTTTCAACGTGTATATAATTAAATATACTTGTTTTGATGATTACCTGAAACTCCAAGTCTCTTCTCCGATAGTCTGCATAGCTATTCGACAGATTTGTGCAGTCAGGAGCTTCCACCTCACAAGGTCAACAACTCTCGCAGTCTCCTCCAAGAGATCTACGGAGTAAAGAGCGTGATCACCTACTTCATGCCAACTGAGAGGTGTGAGGCATCTCCGCCTGTATAGGGCTTCAAATGGTGCCATGTTGATACTGGAATGATGGTTGTTGTTGTACGTAAATTCTACCAACGGTAGGTGGTCCTTCCAGGATCCTTTCCACTCTAGGGTACATACACGTAGCAAATCCTCAAGTGTCTGAATGGTACGATCGCTCTGTCCGTCGGTCAATGGATTGTAGAGATATTTCTATATTCTATGTATCTTTTTCTGTTACGTTTATTTTCTTTTATCGATCTTATGTAATTTACCCATAGGCCTTCTCTATATAAGAGAGCCCAGGGTTCTCTTGAATAAACAATGAACTCTCTTCTTCCAACATGGTATCAGAGCCAACCTAAACCCTAGCCACCCACCAACCTCCACCCTCTCTCTCTTCTCACGCCGCCATCGCCTCCCTCTCTTCTCGCCGCCGCCGTCCCCCACTCATCTCTCTCTCGTCGTCGCCCCACCCCACCTCTCTCTCGTCTCCGCCGTACCCTCCCCCCCACCTCTCTCTCGCCGCCGTCGTCCCCCTTCCCCACCTCTCTCTCGTCGTTGCCTATGGATTTGAGTGCATAAGTCTACATATGCACTCAAATCCTCGGATATTTATGTAGACATTTGTTCTTTGGTCTACAAACCCTAGTTCTATATCTCCAGCAAAAATGTCAGAAACAATGTCGACATGCCCTCCATAGGCGTTTTCAAAGACGGACTACGATCTCTAGGCGATGCAGTTCATGAGTCTCATGAAATCAAATGGTAAGAAGCACATTTTACCGAAGATGATCCAGCAGAGAAAACTGGGGTTTATGCCTCATGGGAGGCTGATGATTCGTACGCCAAAGTCTGGCTTTCAGGTACACTGACGATGGAGATTGCTAATGATGTACTCCATCGGCCCACTGCTAAGGTGATGTGGGACATACTTACAGCGAGTCAGCGACATACTTGCAGGTGCGAAACGAGACCAAGATCCTTCAACTCCAGCATGACATATTTACGGTCAAGCAGAATGGTCGGCCTTTGCATTCGTTGTATACATCCTTGCTAGGGATGTTTGAGAAGCTCCACAGCATCATTCCCCTTACGGCGACTCCCGAGTAGCAGAAGACGTTTCTGAATGCTACCATGGTGGGGGTCTTACTAGCGTCACTTGACCTTAAATATGATGCTGCTCGCTCGCAGATTCTTGCAGATGCTACTATTCCTCTAATGAAGGAAGTGTACTGCAGGCTTAGCAGAATTATCCCGTTTACCGCTACTACTCAGCCTCCTTCGACGATGGCGGCCTCCAGAGGTAGAGGAGCATCTTCGTTCCGTAGCCGAGGACCTCGTAGTAGAGTAGAGTTAGCCGCATCCATCAGCCATGCACGTTCTGTCATCGCCCAGGTCATACGGAGGATACGTGCTATTCTAAGCATGGTTTTCTGGCATTGACGCGTGTAGCCGAGCACGTTACATCTCCATTGACATCTGCTTCAGGCCAGAGGTTTGAAAAACTTATTGCCAGACTGCGAGATATCATGCCTCCTACCTCTACAGAATCTCCAGGAGGCAACTCGGATATAGCTACTTCAGCCTCTGTCAGTATGTCAGCCACAACTAGCACCTCAAGTAGTGCTTACGCCTTTACTTCCTATCATGGATCTGACGTTTCATAATGGATTATAGACTCCGACGCGACACATCATCTTTGTAGAGATAAAGATAAACTTACATCCTATAGGGAGGTTCCACCGGGGCAATCTCTGTGATAGCAGATGGGACTCATTCCCCCATCATTGGATAGGGGGAGATCAATTTGACACCCTTTATGTGTCTACAGAATGTCATGCATGCTCCAAATTTTTCGATGAATTTATTATCTATCAGTCAGATTACGAAGGATTTGCACTGTTGCGCTCTTTTTGACCCATCGTCTCTTGTTTTTCAGCGCATTCTTACAGGCAAGGTGATTGATTGTGGTTGTAAGCAAGTTGATCTCTATCGTTTGATCCGAACTCCCAGTGCTGGCTTCTCCTCTCAGTCAAGTGGACCAGTCTCTCCATTTACATGACATCTACGCTTTGGCCACCTCCCTCTTCAGATGATGCGTCATATCTTGCCGCAGATTTCACCGAGTTCTTCTTTTCACTGTGAAGCTTGTCAGTTGGGAAAGCATCACAGAACTGCTTTCCCTAGTCGTCAGTCTCAGAGCAGTCGCTCCCCTTTTGAATTATTTCATGTTGACATTTGGGGTCCAAGTCGTGTCCCTGATCACCAGGGATACATGTTTTATTTAGTTGGTGTTGATGACTTTTCTTGATTGTCATGGGTGTTCTTGTTGAAGAATAAATCTGAAGCAGGGGATGTGATCAAAAATCTTATAAATGAAGTGCAGAATGTTTTTTCTTCTACTGTGAAATTCGTGTGTACGGATAATGCTTTGGAATTTTGTACTCGTGCTCTTTCCCATTTCTTCTCGTCTCGAGGTATTATCCATCAAACAACTTGTGCGTACACGTCTCAATAAAATGGCGTTGCAGAGAGAAAGCATCGTCATCTTCTTGATATCACTCGGACTCTACTTATCAAGAGTGGTGCTCCCATTTCCTTCTGGATTGATGCAATCCTTATGGCATGTCATCTGGTGAATCGTATGCCATCCTCTGTTTTAGGTGAGAAAGATCCTCTTTCTGTTGTTTTTCCTGACAAGGAACTATTCTCACTTACTCCTTATGTCTTTGGCTTTGTTGCCTTCATTTACCAGTTGTCTCCGAAACTTGACAAGCTCTCACCTAGGACTGTCAAGTGTGTGTTTGTTGGGTACTCTGGACTCAGAAGGGTTACTGATGCTATGACCCTTTGAGCAGGAAATATTATGTCAGTGTCGATGTCACATTCTTTGAGTCTGTAATGCATTTCCCCCCTGCAGGTGACAAGTTGGCTTCCTCCACATCTAATAATGAGATTTATGTGTCACCTCCTACTCTGCGTCCGTCTGTTCCCATACCAGTTGCTGTTGTTCCACCACCACCACCACTACCACCACCACTGCTACCTCCACTACCACATGTTTCACCTTTACCGAGATTTTATACCCGTCGGTTTGTCCCTGCTCATGGTACTCGTCAATCATCCAACACGCCTCAAGTTTGTCCAGATAATATTACTAACGATGGACCTGAAAATGCGCAAGTGCAGGGGTCTTTGCAGGAGAATAGCATACCGACGAGTATTGTCTCTGATGATTTGAATGTACATATTGCCTTACGAAAGCACAAGTGTACATGTACCTCATATCCGCTTGCTTCACAGGTTTCATTCCATCGTCTCATAGGGGACTTTCAGATGTTTGATGTGGCCCTATCTACCGTGGAAATACCACGGAATTATCAGGACACCTTGAAGGTGAGCTGTTGGTGTTCAACCATGGAGGAGGAAATGGTTGCTCTACAGTCACGTGGTACATGGAGCTTGGTTTCTGCTCCCCCAGGAACTTCTGTTATCAATTGTAAATAAATATTTATTGTCAAATATCATGCAGATGGCAGCCTTGATCGTTATAAGGTAAGGCTTTTGGTGCGTGGGTTCACTCAAACATACGACATGGATTATATGGACACATTCTCTCCAGTTGCGCGTCACTCGACTCTACATGTCCTTTCAGTTGTTGTGATATGTGATTGGCTCTTCTTTCAGCTTGATGTTAAGAATGCTTTTTTGTATGGGGATCTGCAGAAAGAAGTGTACATGCAGCAGCCTCCGGGGTTTGTTGCTGAGGGGGAGTCATATGGTGTGTAGACTTCACAAGGCAATATATGGCCTTAAACAAAGCCCACGGGCGTGATCTCAGAAGCTTTCTGATCTAATTCAAAATCAAGGGTTCAAAAGATCAAATGCAGATTATTCTTTGTTTGTCCAGAAGACTCTCAGATGTACTATCGTTATCATGGTGTATGTTGATGATATACTTGTTACAGGAGATGATATGCAGGGGGATAAAGATGGCAAAGCATTTCTGGGCCATCAGTTTGTTACTAAGGATCTTGGCACCTTATGATATTTTCGGGGGTTGGAATTTGCTAGGAATGCACACGGTCCTGTGATGACCCAAAGGAAGTATATTACAGACATACTTGTTGAGACGAGCATTATTGGGTGTCGACCCTTAACTACTCCCATGGATCCTAGCATGAAGTTATATGATGATGATACAGATGAGGTTGACATGAGAAGATATAGAGAGATGGTGGGAAAGCTTCTCTATATTACTATCACTAGACCTGATATCGCTTTTGCAGTAAGTCGGGTGAGTCAGTTCATGGAACAGCCCAGACAAGTACATATGGATGCCATATACATGAGATATCTAAAGTCGTCTACAGGTACAGGACTATTGTTCAGGAAAGAAACAAATATTTCTGTGATGCGGACTATGCAGGATGCCTTAAGAATCAGAAGTCTACTTAATGTTTTGCAGTGTTTGTTGGTAATTCTTTGGTTTCTTGGAAGAGCAAGAAACAAACAGGGGTGGCTAGATCTAATGCTAAATCTGAGTAGCACAAGCAAGTACATAGATGATGTGGATTCGAGCTATGTTAGAAGATTTGCATATAGATGTACATTTACCCATGCAATTACAATGATAATTAAGCAGCATTATTCATTGCTAATAATCCTGCATTTCATGAAAGAACAAAGCATATTGAGGTAGACTGCCACTACACTAGAGATATGATTCAAAAGGGCTTGATTTCTACTTCACATGTCAGTTCAGAAGAGCGGACTGCAGACATCTTTACCAAGCCATTGCTCAGAGGACCATTCCAGAAGTGTTCTTCCAAGCTGAGCATGATTGACATCTATGCTCCATCTTAAGGGAGAGTGTAAAGATATTTCTATATTTTATGTACATTTTTCTATTACGTTTATTTTCTTTTATCCATCTTATGTAATTTACCCATAGGCCTTCTCTATATAAGAGAACCTAGGGTTCCCTGGAATAAACAATGAACTCTCTTCTTCCAACATGGATGATATGCTGAACTCACCTTCAGCTCTTTATGTACTGCTAACATGAACTGGTGCCAATAGTGAAATGTAAACTTCAAGTCTCTATCAGACACCACCTCGCGTAGTATACTGTGTAGCCTGATAATGTTATGTACATATAGCCTGGCCAATTTGGATGAAGTGTAGGTCATGCTGACAGGTATGAAATGGACTAACTTGGTCAACTTGTCAACAATAACCCAAATAGCATCATGACCACCTGATGTCCTCGGCAGTCCAGTGACGAAATCCATAGAGATACTCTCTCATTTCCACTCGAGAATGGGGAGAGACTGAAATAACCCTACTGGTCTCATATGTTCAGCCTTAATCATCTGACAAGTCATGCATCTGCTAACATGATGTGTCACATAGTGCTTCATTCCGTCCCACTAGAAATGTCGGTGTATCACGATACATCTTTATGCTGTCAGGATAAATAGATAATCGTGAACCGTTGCCCTATCAAGAATATCTCTGTGTAACTATTCATCATTAGGCACAATGATCCGATCAGTCTTCCACAAAATAGACTCTATCACCACAAAATCATCAATCTCGTCATTGATGGCACACATGTATCTGTCTCGAATCCAAGGATCTGACTTCTGACCTTCTACTATGTGATCACAAAGACTGCTGAATCGTGGAGGTACAGTAGTAGATATGGATGCACTCTCCTGAGGATGCCAATTAATCAAAATTGCGAGCATATCCCACATATATAGCCAGTTTGTCGTACCCTCAACATGAGCTCTCCTGCTAAGCGCATCAGCCACCATGTTTCCCTTATCGGGGTGGTAAGAGATCATGCAGTCGCAATCCTTCAGTAGCTCAAGCCACATGTATTGTCTCATGTTCAGCTCATTCTAATCAAATATATATTTCAAACTCTTGTGATCTGTGAAAATCTTGAAATTCACCCCATAAAGATAGTGGCATCAGATCTTCAAAGCAAAGACAACTGTCGCCAACTCCAAATCATGAGTAGGATAATTCGCTCATGCGACCTCAACTAACATGATGCGTTTGCAATCACGTGACCTCTCTGCATCAATACCGCTCCTATACCCTCTCATGATGCATCTATATAAACTGCATAATTCTGAGTGCCTGAAGGAAGTGCAAAAAAGGGTGTCATCATCAATGTTTCCTTCAATGTCCTGAAGGCCTGCACACATGAATCATCACAAATGAAAGGAACTCCCTTCTGTGTCAATCGCGTCAGAGGAAGAACAACTCGAGAAAATCCATTAACAAAGTGTCTGTAATAGCCTGCTAATCCAAGGAAGCTCCGAGTCTAAGTGATTGTCTTGGGCTGCTCCCAAGACATGACTGTCTCAATCTTCATAGGATCAACTGTGATACCTGCTCCAGAAATGACATGCCCAAGAAATGAGACCTGAGATAATCAGAACTCGCACTTGCTCAGCTTGGCATCCAACTTGTACTCTCGCAATGTGTCTAGGACAATCTTCAAATCATTCGCGTAATCACATTCATTTCGAGAATAAATCAATATATCATCAATGAATACCACCACAAAATTGTCCAAGTATGGATGGAAGATCATGCTCATCATGTCCATGAATGTTGCATGGGCATTGGTGAGCCCAAATGACATCACCACAAATTTATAGTGTCCACATCGAGTCTTGAAAGTTGTCTTCAGAATATCTGACTCTCGTATCCTCAACTGATGATAGCTTGATCTGTAACATCCGGGTTTCGCGCAAACCCGAACTCGACCCGATTAGGGTCCGAATAACCAAATAAAGTTGTTGGTCAATACCAAACAACCTAAAACGATCAATTGATCATGAATCAAAAGTCGTTCGGGCGAAATCGACCAAAAATCGGTCGCTTCGTAATGCGCGCCATGAAAAAGCCGCGACGCAAATTCGGAAACCGCAAAATAAACCGAGACCTTCATTAGATCCGATTCGACGAAACAAGACCAACAGAATCGACCGTTCGTCAATCGGAGGTTGTTTGATATTTTAAATTCACAAAATTTAACCCCAAAGTAAAATTGTATCTCGGAAATTTCGGGGGTTCAAAACCCAATCGAAAGTATATCAATATTATACTCATATTGACCGTCATTCTGAGACGATCGAAACGAGATATTGCGCGTCGAAATCAGAGGCTCGATGTACGCATACGGGTATTTATAAACATCTCAAATAAATGAATTAAAAAAAAAGAGAATAATAATTTCTGCTACATTAACAGACCGTATCCTGCTGCAGATTTAAATATATATATATACAAAATAGAATTATATATTAAAAGACTAATGACATCATAGAGGATGCGGTCATGGATGAGGTCATCTATGATGAGGTCATGGCTGATGTTATAAATATGTAAAAAAAATATGTAAATGGGAAGCTTCTTGGAAGTTTCCCTCTTCCAATTCCCTCCTCTCCCTATATAAGAGATTCCAACGAAGCCATCCCTTTTCTTCTACCCATTTCTCTCTCAAACCCAGCCGTTGGGAGCTTAAAGTTCTCCCCCTTGCCTTGCTGGAATTATTGTCCAGCACTCCAGTATTGCTGTTGCAATCTTCCAAGCCATGCCACTACAGCTACGGCTTCTCCAGCAACTAATTTACAGCCAAAGCTACTGCCCAAAGCCCTGAGAGCCTTCAAACAGTCATTTGGAGTTGCTGCATGTCAAAATATATCTCTAAATTTTGGAGATACCTTTATGTACAATCTCAACCCTTCCCTCTTGCTGCCTTGCATGTCAAATTTTGAAAAAATATTGGATTTGATCATGAAGTCTTTTCTGTTCTTGAAGGTTGTGATTTCTGAAACCATTTAGTAGTTTCAATTTCGTCACATAATTAACTAAAATAAGGTACATGAGATCTATGTACAAGGTTGAAAATAAGTTGTATCCATGTGGTTCTTGTGTAATGTCTTGATCATTTAAGATGGATGTGAAAAATCTGAAAATCTGACATATTGAATCCAATCAACTGTGACACCTGCACCTTGATTGAAAGCCTGGAGAGACGTTGCCCCAAATTTGATCATTTTTTTATGTCGAACAAGTTAATGTGCATCTGAACCTCAATCGGTTCTGAATTGTGTTAGTGATAAATGAGTTGATTTTCTCCACTGTAAACAAGATCTTTAGAGATGTGTGAGAGCTAAAGGAATCATATGAAGTTTGACTGAGAACTATCATTGATGATTGACGTCCAATTAATATAAGATAAACACCGAACTGCTAACTATGCCTAGATCACTAAGAGGCCCTCTGTTTTTTAATAAAGAAATGGCATATTTTGTTCATGAACCTTATTCCTAAATGGTGTCCATTATCGAAATTATATGATTATGAACGATCAGAGTTCACCTAGTAGTATTATGGCCTGAGATATGATCGATCTTTCATTTCACTGTGATAATCCCTTCTTGATGAAATATTGATATTCGTGAGCATGACCTCCTGAATTTGTAATATAACCTATCTCAATATGTAACCTCTGATCAATTATGCCACTAATTTTGTTATGGCCAGATGGGTTAATGATTTCAAAGGGGCTAATGACATTCTGTAATATGTGCCAAAACATTAAAGCATTTATTTGAGTCCTACAGATTTGCACTGCTAGAATATTGGTCGGAGCCAATGTGTCCATAACACTCGAAGTGAATAACACTTGATTTGAGTTAAAGTAAAGGACTTGAAATTTTGATCTGCAAGGGATGGTCGTGCTTTATAACTACAGTGATTAAGTTTGGTGGTGAACAGCAAGGGTATGGATATTGTGGTAAACCTTTGCTACTAATGGTAATGAGAGTTGAAATTTAAGAGCCGTGATTTAGTAATTATATCGCTTTTGGTAAATTGAGAGATCAATTGTCCAAGCATAACGGTTTTATAGTAACATTGTTATGCTTATTATGGATTTCAATTTGGGACTTTAAGAGTTGAGAATGACTAAATTATTCCGAAGTTTAGATCTGATCGTTTGAGTAGAAGATCATTTTTTTTATGAAAATGGATAGTGTAAACCAATCATTGAGATCTTGAAGCTAATCACATAAAACAGAAATACGAATATGTAATCAATGAACCTATGCGGATAATAAGAATTTGGGATGACTGATAATGAATAGTGCCGGTCACGGTGACCTTTACACCTGACCGTGCGAGGGCACGGTGACCCTCAACTAGGCGGAAGAAAGGAAGCCCAGTTAGGGCAGCGGCCGCCAAGTGCGCGGGTCTAGGATCCCAGTCCCTTTTCGGTTTTTACGCGAGCTCGCAGTGTTTTTACGCCTCGTTGGGATCCCGACTTTAGACCAGTTCCGCTGACCCTTTGTTTTAGGATACCCAGCGGGGGATCCTCGGTTTTCAGTTTTACGTACGAGCTCGGTTGCCCGTACTAGTCGGGTTGTTTTCTAGAGCGACTTTTCCGGAAAGTCTCTCTCACCGTCTCAGTGGCGTAGTTTGGGAGTAGATCTATCCCTCTATTGGACCATCCTTCCAACTAGAGGGCGAGACGGAAGAGCCATTTGTAGGCTTCATCACCGCTTGAGTTTACTTCGCCAACAAACTTGGTGATTCTATATCTAGATCATCCATATCTATATCTACCTCATCTGGAGTTATATCTGAATCAATTGAAGCTAAGAATTAGAGAAGTTACGACTAAAATTATGATTGATAGGAAATGATTATTCACTAGACTTAAGAATCTAAATAAATCAAGAAATCATTCCAATCTCAATCTTTTCCATCATCACTCTCAACATGATCTCTGAAGAAAATGATATATATGCTTACCCTCATATACTCATGAATATTTAACTACAATATAAATATGTCATATATGGGAAATGTTGGGTTATGGGACAATCATGAGAGATGCTAGTGTCAAAAAAAAAATCATGAGAGATGCTTACAAATAACTTGAAAAACCTTTTTACTTACGCAAGTAGATGTAAATAATGCTTATTACACCTTTCTACTTGCTCTCTTTTGCACATTAAATTACTTGTTATTTATTTTAAACTATGGGTTTGTATTCACGTTTGTGACTCCTCTTCTTCCTTGCACGCATGGCAGGCAAGAAGCCTGCTGATCAGTAGCCGTTCATGTTTCCAGGAGACAGGGTATACACCAGACGGTATGGTTTATTTTGTCTCAGTTTTTGATTCACATTATAATGTAAATGCTATCTCTTCTGTTCAGTCAGATCTTTTGGGATATTGTATGTACTAGCAGACATTGTACATGTTGTAAAAATTGTATGGAAATTTATGAAAAGAAATTTTGGTGTCATTGGTCTCTGTTATCTTGTGGTTATGAATGTAAATATGAATGTCAGATGCAAATGATTGCAACAACAAAAAATTCCTGTCTTTTTGTAGCTTATGCGATTCATATGTGAATGAAATGCCGCGAAAGTAGCGTAAACAGGTACCCGGATCCTCGGGGGTTCACATGATCTAAGATCGATCTTCGAAAATACTGAAGATCCCTATGGTTGATCGAATAAATCATCAATGTGCAGCAAAGGATAACGGTTCTTCACCGTTTGCTTGTTCAGCTGCCGGTAATCAATGCATAATCTCATCGATCCATCATTCTTTCTGACAAAAAGAATTGGAGCACCCCAAGGTGAAGTGCTCGACCTCACGAATCCCAAGTCAAGTACCTCCTGCAACTACACCCTCAGCTCTCTCAACTCAGCTGGTGTCATGCGATATGAAGCCATCGAGATTGGCTATGTATCAGGTAATAATGTGATCTTGAACTCAATCTCTCTCTCAAGTGGTAACCCTGGTAACTCATAAGGAAATACATATGGGTAACCTGATACTACTCCAATGTCCTGGGTCATCGGCTCATGATCGGATGTCTCTTAAACAAATGCTAAATATGAATCGCATCCCTGATCAACTAGTCTCTGAGCTCTCATCACTGAGATGTATTACATTTTGGAGTCATGTAATGTACCCTCAAAGGTGAACTCGGTAAATCTGGAATCTTGAAGGCAACCGCCTTCCTAAAGTAATCAACTAAGGCATGATGAGTTGATAATCAATACATGCCTAAAATCAAATCAAAGTCATCAGGTTGTAGTAACAGACAGTATGTGATCATCTCGTGATCGCCAATCAGCACTGGTAAGTCTCTGACTATCAGTGAAATGACGAACAACTGGCCAACTGACCCATGGATGTGATAAGGAGGATATAAAGCCTCTGCAACTTTACCCAATTAAGCTAGTAATCTTGAAGCAATAAAGGAATGTGTCGCTCCAGAATCAAACAAAACATGGAAAAATCGGCCCAAGACTGAGATCATACCTTTCACTACAGTAGCTGCTGATTGTGCCTCCTCCTCGATCACTCCATGCAACTGTCCCTATCTAGCTAACTCTGTACTCAAACCTGCCACACTCTGTGTCGGAGGACTAGACCCTCTTGGTGAAGGCAGAGGCCACCGAGGAGATTCATGAGGTCGACATCCACCCCCTGCCTCACCCAACGACTCCCCATCATGGAGAACAGAAGCCCACGACCATTGGGGAGGACAATCGCAGTCAGACGCACACCCTCCCAAGCTCATCCAACCTCCCTCACACCTCTCCCATTTCCCACAGAACCCTAGCGAAACCCTAGGGTGGCGCCTCATGCATGGTGGCCTCAAGTCCCTCCTATGGAGGATTTGAATCTTATCAGGACTTGAATCCTATTCTATTGAATATGCATTGAATCCTTCCATCCTACTTTAGTATTTGGATGCCTATTAGGATTCCATTTGGATTCTACATGTATTGGGATTAGGAAAATCCTTCCATGACAGGTATTATATAAATTCCCCTAGGGTTAGAGTTTTGAAGCAAGCAAAAAACTGAAAAAAGACATATCTTCTCAAGATACATTGTATTTCCGAGAGAGGTAGCATAGCCACTAACACTCTTTTAGGGTCCGTGCATTCTACCCATCATAGTCGATTTATTCTCTTTACAATAAGGGTTTTTCACATAAATATGTGTGCCTCATCGTGGATTGCTTACTGTGTGGTCGTACGAATTCGCTTCACTGCATGAGATTTTCTCAAAATGATTGAGGAAAGCTCCAAGAAAAGATAGCTGCCTGATAGATCAAAGACGAAATAAAACTTCACCAATTTTTATTAAAGTAGTAACCTTCGGCTTTCTAACTCTTATGTAAAGATGTATATAGACCTTAATTTCTTGAATTTTTATACTATAGAAATTTGACCCCTCACTGGCAGATATTTCTGGCCGTTCCATATACTTGCCTCTCCACATTGACACTCCCTGCCCTCTTCTCTCCCACAAAACAAATCAGTCTTTGTAGGATTTCTGCACATACGGACTGCATGCATTTCGGCACAGTTTGGCTGATTGGAAATTCTGGATATATCTACAGAAGTCCTTTATTTTTCGCAAAGACGAACGCATAAAAAAATCACAAAAGCATGCCTTGAAACGACAAAAAATGGGTCACCTTGAACGCATCCAAAATGGGGAGATTGACCAAGTCGGGATTGTTGATGGAGACAGCGGCAGCGGACTCGGCGAGGCCGAGACGGAGAAGAGACTGGCGGGCGGTGAGGGATGCATTGTTGAGCATGTAGAGGGCCCAAGTTAGCCTCACGCAGTTGAACCCCATGGATGCGATGGCGCGGGTGATGGAGTCCACGGGCTGCTTCCCCAGTCCCTCCGGGAGCATCGTTTCCAAGTGGGCTGCCCAGTTCACGCACGAGAGCTTCACGCGCTGCCCATTGTTGTCCACTATCCATCGGGAGTCCGTGGAGAGCGAGAGGGCACAAGAGGTAGTTGAGTATAGTAGGACTGTTAGGAGCGGCAGGAGGAAGAAGGGTGTGAGGGAGGCCATGATTGGGTGAAGCTTGGCTTGGTTCTGAGTGTGAGTGAACAACTTTGATCACGAGGGTCAATGTCTCAAAGCGTAAGTAGCAAATACTTCGACTCTTTTCCTCGATAATTATCTGTCTCAATAAATTATCTAAAGCATGATCAATTGATCAGTGTACGATAGATCTTGTCGCCAGGGGGATCCTATGCATGGACACCGGACAGCACATGCTCCTGTCACCTTTTACGGAGCTTCAAAAGTAAGTATGTGATTCTAAGCAGTTGACATGTGGTCAATGTCAAGGCATTTGGACTAGGGATGTCCATGATGGGTACCCAATCCATTTGATTGCGATCCACCCCGTCTTGTTGTTATTGGGATATCGACCAATCCGTACCATTCAAAGGGTACTTACTGGTACTTGGTTAATATTAACAGGTAATAGGTAGCCACGAGTACTCGTGGAAGTACCTCTTTTATTAAGAGGAAATTACTTGTTGGATAAATATTAATTGCAGGATAAAATCGATAGTTATAAAAATTTTCATCAATATTATTTATCAACTTGGCACCGGTTAGGAGATGCGAGTGTTGGGATGTTGAGCCGGCTAAGAAAGGGCGAGGACGGTCCAAGAAGTGTTGGAAAGAAACTATACGAAGGGATCTTAGTTTTTGGGATATAAGTCCGAGATTGACCCAAGATAGATCTGAATGGAGGCGAAGAATCCATGTAGCCGACCCTACTTAATTGTGAGAAAAGGCTTTGTTGTTGTTGATTATTTATCAACTTCGAGTTCACGGTGTGTTTTTGTCGTCATTGATGCACTCTCATCTTTTCTGTCCAAATCCAAAATGGAAATTGAAGCTTATATGTATGGAGTTTGTATTTTATTTATGGACAAAAAGGTTGATTTACCAACAAATCGGCGGGGTGAAACAACATATCGATGATATGTGGGTGAAATATCGTCAACATTTCATCGAATCCGGCCCAATTTAACGGTGAGTGTCGAAAAGACATAGGGCAAAAATCACCATTTATGTGGCGTTTCACCACATTGACAAAATCGATGTACTGAAATTCGACAAAAATTTGACTAACGATTTTGTTTGGACCCTGTTGATCTACACCATTCATATAAATACATATATAAACACAACACATGTGAACCTTCAGATGCGTGTAAATTTAATATAATCTCTATCATATTAATGTTTTATTATTTAACATAGCTTCTATGCTTGCTTCCCGTATGGTTTTAGGTGATCTCGAAGGCTCATATTCCATTAGAAACATTCTTGTTATTGCTTCAACTCATATTCTCCAAAATGTGAATCCTGCTTTAATAGCTCCGAATAAATTAAATACATGCATTAAGATACGAAGGCTTCTTATTCCACAACATCGAAAGGACGTTTTCATTCTTTCATATACTAGTGGATTTCACTTGGAAATGAAAATGTTCCATACTAATGGATTCGGGTCCATAACTATGGGTTCCAATGCATGAGATCTTGTAGCACTTATCAGTGAGGCACTATCAGTTAGTATTACACAGAAGAAATCAATTATAGAAACTAATACAATTACATTAGCTCTTCATAGACAAGCTTGGGATTTGAGATCCCAAGTAAGATCAGTTCAGGATCATGCGACACTTTTCTATCAGATATGAAGGGATGCCGTATCTAATTTGTATCCATTTCATATATGTATCCTGTGTAACGATTCGATAATATATTTTCCATATTTACCAATATATGTATCTGCATCCATGTTTATATTTTAGAAGAGATAAGGATAATGTTTATATATTGGTATTTGCACCTAAATATTTGCATCTTTTTAAATAGGGATTTTATCACTTGTGCCCCTCCGAGATGTTGCAATATCAGTTATGCCCCTATCTTTTTCGTAATATCAGTTGTGTCCCTCAAAACTTGCTATTTTATCACTTGTGCCCCTCGGGTTAGTGACCGTCCATCTACAGTGCAAACGGACGTTAACTTTGAGGACATAAGCGGAATTATTTTTTTTTAAAAGGTTATATGGTCATTTCTTCCTCCTCTTCCCCAACCTCTTCTTCTTCCTCCTCTTCCCATCTTCTTCCTCCTCCTCCGACCTCCTCCTCCTCCCTCTCCGCCCCGAGCTCCCCGCAGCCCCTACCCTCCCCGGCGCCGCACCTCCTCCCCCCCGCACCTCCTTCCAGCCCGCCGCCCCCTCCCCTCCCCGACGCCGCCCCCTCCCCTCCCCGACACCACCCCCTGTGCCCCCTCCCCTCCCCGGCGCCGCCCCCTCCCCTCCCCAAGTCTGCGCCGTTGTTGTTCGCTAACATGTAGGGAAAACATCAGTGTGTTGCTTTGTATTGTAAATTCTTGAGGACGGTTTCAGATCAAAATTTTGTTCATGATGCTCATCTTTCGAATCGTATTCGATGATGATGTTAGATCTTTGGCGAAGCATATACCTTTTTGCAAACCAAAAAAATATTTTATAATCTTGTCTCTGTAGCGTGGGCGTCCGCTGTCTGATCCAGCCCGCTGTAGTTGGCGCCGTTGGTTTCATGGCTTGCCAGCTTTCCGTGCTTGCGAATGGGTTCCGATTTATGATGAAATGAACAGTGGATGATACGATGTGGAAAAAAAGATGTGAAGGGAAAAAGATCGGGGAAAATAGAGATGCAGAGAACTGGTCTGAGACAGGATCAATAATTGGGAATTCACACTATTATATGTCTTGCCTCCAGCAACTTCCGCCCATAGAGATCCGCGAGCTACCGGCGAATATGCAAGACATGATGAAGCCGCCCTACAACATTGTGCGATTGGGAACACCCGGTGTCGGGGAGGGGAGGGGGCGGCGCTGGGGAGGGGAGGGGGCGGCGGGCTGGAAGGAGGTGCGGGGGGGAGGAGGTGCGGCGCCGGGGAGGGTAGGGGTTGCGGGGTGTCGCCGGGGAGGGGAGGGGAGCTCGGGGCGGCGTCGGGGAGGGGAGCTCGGGGCGGACCTCAGGCCGGAGAGGGAGGAGGAGGAGGTTGGAGGAGGAAGAAGAGGTCCCTGGACAATAATACCCCTCGTAAATGCACCAAGGTTTGAAAAAACCATGGTTAAGTCAATTCATTGACGGTCAACCTGACGGAAGGGCACAACTGATAACGGAGAAACTTTTGAGGGGCACAACTGATATTACGAAAAAGATAGGGGCATAACTGATATTGCAACATCTCGGAGGGGCACAAGTGATAAAATCCCTTTTAAATAAATTGGGTAGTAACAGCTTCTAACCGGATATCCACGGCCCCCCATTAATCTATACGGGTCTCTTGGATGGAGCATGGAGCATGATATAGGGGTACCCAATCCAACATTTCAACCGTGAGTTTATGGTCAAAATGAGAGGGTCAAGGTGGTACCGCTAACCCAATTATATTTGAACACCCCTAGTTTCAAGGGCAAGATATGGTAGCATTCCATGATCCAGTGATGGGAGTGTGACTTAGTTCTTTACCGATTCATTTTCTTCTCTACCTCTCATAGATATCTCAATCTAGACATCTATGTTTCAACTACTTGAAGGCTCAGGGTTTCATGTTATATTTTTAGTCTTTAAGACTTTCAAGGGTTTTTTCACCTTTTGCATAAAATGAAAGCGTACTTAATACAAAAAATAATTTTCTAATTGTAATATATGTTATTAAATGGTCTGGTGATAGTACAGTATGCCTACCATCCAAAAGAACATGGTTCAAATCTCTCCTTATGGAGGTTGCGTTAGATAGTCGACAACTAGCGTTAAAAATAATTGAATCTTCAAACATGGATTTGAGCAAGAATCCATGTAGCCGACCTTATTTATAATGGGAGAAGGTTTCGTCGTTTTTTTAACATATGTTGTTAAACTAGTAGTAAGAGTCATGGTATGGTTTTTATCATTCAAGAAGTGCATTACCTAAATTAGGTTGGACCACCGAGCAGTCCTACATTTAGGAGCTTTACTTTGTCTTATAGCCGAACAAAAAAAAACGTGTGTGCATCAAAAATCTGGAATTTATCCGCGCAAGTCGTTACACAAAAAAACTTGATTTAGAATCAACTTTAGCACATCCAAGTTAATGCTTTCCAACATATCCAATAATGCATGTTTCCGAGTTTTGTATCAAAAGTTAATGATGTTGAATGAACCGTCAGCGACGGTTAAGTGGATATAGTTAAGTATTTTTTATTTTGGTACGGGAATATGGGAATAGATATATTTACATATCTATCAGCATATGGATATGGATATTAGTATTATCAAGAAGTGTTGAAACGGGGATTTTAGTTTTTTTTTTATCTAAGCTTGAGAATGACCTAAGATAGATCTGAATTGAGACAAAGAATTCATGTAGCCGATCTTACTTAATGTGGGAAAAAGCGTTGTTGTTGTTGATGATGATGATATGGATAAGGATATTAGTATTACCAAATCAATATGTGCATACTGTGTGAGTGTGTCAGTGAGTACGGATATATATCTATTTATGTTAAATGGTTACACGTCATATATTGCATTTTGGAATAATTTTCAAATGCAAAAAGGAAAATATATATAGTTAATTTACACTAAAAATTATGATATAGTGACACTTTTCTCCAAATTCTTTCACCAAATCAGCAACTATTAAATATATAATGATAATATTATTCGTTGTAAAATAATTTTTTTTACTTGAAACTAACAACAATATAATTTCGGTCACCATATCATTAGCGACGATCCAAATAGTGTCACTTATCCATTGCTATTTTTCAAAATGTTAACTTATTGTCGTTGAACTTTGAACTAAAAAATTAGCGATGTTTAGTTAAAATTTAGAAAATAGCAACGGATAAGCTTTTTTATATGGACATCACTAATGATATAGTGACGGATATGATACTCATTGCTAATTTCAAGCATAAAAAATTATTTCACAACGAATAAAAAATTGTCGCTATATGTTTAACAACAACAACAACTTATTTAGTGATGGATTTTGGAAAAAACGTCACTATAGCCAAATTTTGTTGTAGTATTATTTAATTATATATTAAATAAATTATTTGATTTAAAATATTATTTTATTTTCTTTTTTATTTTGTTGCATTGTAGTTTATGTAGTTTAGATTTAATCAACTATTAATTTAGATTGTACACAAACATTTCTTCCGAGTATAAGTATTACGAAACATTTATTGTCCATAGAATAATCCGTGATACTTGCTATATAATCGTATCCAAATTATGGTTATTCATTTCTGCATCCATATTATTAGCAAGATATTGTTTCACCGACCGTATATCTAGGTTATAGAAAGGACAAGAATATGATAAGACCTATATTTGTATCTATATCCATATCCGTATCCGGTTGTTTGCAACTATATTTGTATCAATATACATTCTAAAACAGATACAAACACACACACCAAAGGGATTCATACATATATGTATATATTTTTGCATCCCTACACGTAGAGTATTTATTTATATTACTTATTTAAAAATATTAGATTTAATGGTATAATTTAGCATTATATTAAAAAGTGTATTTTAGTACAATGAAGAATTTTGTAAGAATTTTTTTGATCAATACATTGTTTGCAGCGATATTTACGTGAATAGTAAGTTTACATGGGTGTTTTTATAAAAAAATATAAAGACTAGTGTCAACCAATTACACAAGCAATGAAATCCAATAGATACTAACAAGTAAAATGACAAGCCTAAAAAATTTGCCCCCCAGAAGAAATTCCTGACTTCATCTCTTTAACGAACGATGGTTTCCTAAATAGATGTAGAGGGTGAGGACTGGACGAGTCTAACCTCACGCATCATGAGATAACAGAAAAAATGAATCGAGGCCGTTAAGAAATTCATCATAGGAGCGAATAACGACAAAAAATTAATTATCAAGGAATCACATGACTGAGAACAATTCTATATCATTTCACATAGCACAAATAATAGAGATTATACATATAGAAGTACTACAACCTCTAATGGAAGATGTCTCCAACCCTGATCATTTCAACCCAACTAGTCTGTGTTTGTTTGTGAATCAAATTCACAAATTGTAATATGATTTTTTGTGTATCAAATTTACTAAATTAATATACTAAACAATTTCACATAAATTGATCCTTGACATTGTGAATCAAATTTTCAAAGTCATCCTAAAGTTAATAAACTGATATCCCCCACACTGTTTGTTTGGTTGTGACAACCGTGCCCTTCTCTTACAAAAATATCAATTGAATGGGATTTAGTCCTACAGGCACCATCTCTCTTTCTTACCATGAGAGAGAGAGAATCCAGCGACGGTAGCCTTCCGTCGGTGCTGAGTCTTTTTCCAGTAAGATTGGAGGCAAGTTGACGTAGTTGCAGTGGTTCAGGTTCATGAAGTTAAGACATCTCGGTGGCTAGATATATAATTGACATATTGAGGTATGTATCAAACCTTTATAATCGCTGTAAAATGAATCGACGAGCATCTTTCAGTCAATATCAAGATAATCATTGCTACTGTATCAAGGATGCCGTTATATTTATGATTTTTGTTTAATATCGTTAACAAAAACAAAGAGACTAGAAAAAAAATCCGAAATAATGCGCATCTTCATGAAACATTCCCAGGCCGTTTATCTGGAATTAATAGTCGACATTTAGCTTCCGAGAACATACTTATCTATGTTCAAGGAAATACAGAGATGCAGATTCGAGGGTCATTTGTTTCATGTTTTCATTTGCGAAACAATGTTATTTTATATAATAGGTATAAAAAATATGAATTTAATAACTAAGTTCGTATAATCTTGTATGCAGAATCCGCATCCAACGTACATGGAAAAAGAGAGAGTTTTATATGGTGCATTAATACCTACACAAACGTAGAATGTTAAAAAAATTGTAATAGTTACGGGTCTTGTCGTATTACCGTGAGATTGAAAAATAAAAATATATATATATACACAATGATTTGCCGTTGATTAGATTAAATTCTAGTATACAACCATTAATAAAGATAAACTTTAGAAGATAAATATATTTTTAATCAAAAAAAATATGGCAGTTGTGAATCCGGGTCGTAGGATAAGACATATTACGGTTTGTGCACGGTTTTAAGATACATCTTTATCATTAGGTGGCATTGAACTTCTGAGGATGGTACGAATCAATTTAAAATTGATTTCTAAATAAGATATGTATATTAAATTACATCACATAGCTGATGTTAGAAGAAAAAACTCATATTTTCATGATTTACTTCAAATGTGTTTCTAAGTACTTGAAGGCTGGTGGTTTGGGAAAACGAAGGGGGAGAGGAGAGGTAAGTAGGTCAGGATGAGGGCTACCGTAAGCACGCCGTTCTCTATTTATAGGCCCATGCGCGTGCCCGTACGCCCTAACCCTAACCGCCCTTCCTTATTTTTCTCGCTAACTGCCTCCGGCTAGTGCGGGAATACCAAGTCCGATGATCACTCGGTCATCTAAAAATAGCCAACATCTCCCACTTGACCGAAGTGGTCATACTACAATCCCACTATTCATGAGGTGTCTATATTTGAAGATGTTTATTCCTAAGACTTCAATTTACTTGAATGCCTTCTAGTTGACTCATATGTTCCTGAGTCCCATTAAACCAACATGTTTAACGTAAGATCCTGCTGGAATTCCTTTTGTAAAAGAATCAGCTAACATATCACTTGTGGGAATGTATGTTATCTTAATCTCTTGTTTGGCTTATATGTCCTGAATATAATGATATTGGATTTCAATGTGTTTTCCTCTTGAACTATTTGTCCCGCTGTTAACCAAGCTTATAGCGGCTTGATTATCACAATATATTTCAACTGGTCCTTTGACCAATTCGAGATCAAGTTTTCAAGAAAACGTCTAATCCAAACAGCATGAGTGGTAGCCATGCTGCATGCAATATATTAAGCTTCTTGTGTATGTCTTGATACACAAATTTGTTTCTTGCTTCCCCAAGAAACATCTGCACCACCAAACATGAAAAGGTAACCTGATGTGGATTTCCTATCATCAATATCCCCTCCAAAATCTGCATCGGAGTATCCCAAAATATCAAGTGATTCAGCTTGATAAATCAATTTCAATTATACAATACCTTTCAGATATCGAAGAATCCTCTTAATGGCTTCCCAATGAGCCTGCCTGGGATTACTTTGATACCTACTCACTAGGCTTACTAGATAAGCCAAATCAGGTCTCGTACATAATATTGCATACATTAAACTACCCACCGCTTGTGCATATGGAACATCAAGTGGTTTTTGTCCCTTTCCTGGACATTGACTTTTACTAAGTCTTTTTCCTATCACAAGTTGTGTAGGGGCTGGAGTACTATTCTGCATTCCAAATCTCTTTAATACCGTATGCAAATACTTCTCTTGATCTAAACTCAATGTTCTTGAGCTTCTGTCTCTACTGATCTGGATTCCAAGAACATAGGATGCCTCTCCCATGTCCTTCATCTCAAATTCAGAACTTAATTTGTTCTTTATATCATTTAACATCTCTATGTCATTTCCTGCAAGCAAGATGTCATCTACATATAATGACAAAATCATAAACTTGTTAGCACTATGCATGACATATACACAATTATCCAATTTATTTGCCACAAAATCCAATTGAATAATTGTATCATGAAATTTGAGATACCATTGTCACGATGACTATTTCAATCTATATAGAGACTTTTTCAATTTATAAATCATATTCTCATTACCATTTACCTGAAAACCATCAGGTTGTCGCATGTATATGTCTTCTCTCAATTCTCCATTGAGAAAAGCATTCTTGACATCTATTTGGAATAGTTCCAAATCCATATACGTGACCCGTGCTAAAATCATCCTAATTGATGCAAATTTAGCAACGGGAGAATATGTTTCCTGGAAATCAATTCCAGCTTTCTGAGTATAACCTTTAGCAACTAGCCTTGCTTTGTATTTATCAACTGTACTGTCACCTTGGTACTTTTTCTTAAAGACCCATTTACATCCTATGGACTTCCTAACTATTGGTAAGTCACATAATTGACATCATTTTTGTCTATCGAGTCAAGTTCATCCTTCATAGCGGCCGTCCATGATTCTGACTCAGATGAAGCCATCGCTTCATCAGAGGACACTAGATCCGTACAATCCACAATGTCCTCGTCAATAGCAAAACACGAAACCTCACAAGAATACATATGGTAGTCGCCCATGCATGCAGGTTGTGTTCTGGGTCTTTTGTTTCCAGCTAAACCAGTGGGTTGACTAGGCTCACCCACAACCTCCAAAGGAATATCGATATTCGTAGGTTCGTCCTCTACATCCGGAAGAAATTCCCTTCCTATTTGGTCTGTTTCCGAGTCAGAGTCATTATTATGCAAATCAACTAGAGGTTCCAAATCCTTTGATTCCGCTTCCTTATCCTCTTTATTCTCGAGAAAGGTAGCATCATGATTCTCAATTAGACCCCTTTCTTGATGTAAAAACCTATATCCTTTGGATTTATCAGAATAACTAATAAAATTGCACTTTATTGTCTTGAAATCAAGCTTATCTCTAAGTTGATGCGGTACTAAGACATATGCATCACATCCCCATCTACGGAGATGATCTAACTGTGTCTTTCTTTCATTCCATATTTCATATGGTGTGGATTCAACGGATTTTGTGGGAATTCTATTTTGTATATATAATTTGCAGTTAATACTGCTTCTCCCCCACAAATTCTTCAGGAGTCTCGAATGTGAGAGCATGCACCTGACTGCATTCATCAATGTTCGATTTTTTCTTTCCGTCACTCCATTCTGTTGTGGCACATATGGCATTGTTGTATGTCTAACAATGCTTGCATGAATGCAAAAATCATTAAACTCTCTCGAGTTAAATTCTCCACCTCTATCCGTCCTTAACACTTTGATCGGTCTACCCAATTTAGTTTCTACCTCGGCCTTATATCTCTTAAAGCATCCAAAAGCTCCAGCTTTTCTTTCCAAGAGATATACAAAGGTAAACCTCAAATAATCATCAATAAAGGTAATAAAATATTCCTTATTTCCATATGTTTTGGCACTTAGGGGACCACAAATATCTGAATGAATCAACTCTAGCAATTCCTTTGACCTTTGACCACTAGAAAAGGATTTTCTAGTCATTTTTCCAGTCAAACAATGCTCACAAGGCAATGTTCTTGCTCCTATTATGTTAGGCAATAGATCTAACTTTATTATTTGATTCATTTTATTCCTGGGTGGCCTAATCTCATATACCATAAATCAAAATCAGACAATAAACAGAAGGAATAATTCAAATCACTCTTTATTGATTCAGCAAAAACAGGGATACAAAATAAGTCATGCTCAGGCACAAATTTGCCGACTACAAAAACTTTTCTATCTCGACCTATAGAGACACGATTATTATAGAGTCTAACTTCCAGATTCTTCTTCAAGAGAGCTGCCACTGAAATCAGATTTCTTTGGATCCCTGGAGCATAGAATACATCTTGGAGGGTCATCACACTCTCCCCAAGATCCAGCCTATAAGTTCCAACACCTTCCACATCCAGGTAGGTGTTATTGCCCATGTAGATCCTCTGCTCGCCCTTTTTCAGCTCTTTGAATTCCACGAGTCCCTCTTTGATCTTCGCGATATGTCGGGTGGCGCCAGAGTCCACCCACCAGCCTTCACAGTCGATTGTGGCAGAGTTACACTCAACCACACCAACAAATTCGTGCTTCTTGCCTTTATTTTCCGGGACCTTAGCCTGGCCCGATTCACCCCTTTACTGGGACAGTTGACCTTGAAATGGCCAAACTTTCCACAAGAATAGCACGATCCTCGTGGTCCTTTTCCACATTATTGTCGGTTGCCTTTAAATTTAGCTTTTGTGGGACCCATATACTTCTTGTGTTGAACAGCATGTGCCTCTTCCTGTTCAACTTCGAAGACATCAGCCTTCTTCCTTCTGGCAGTTAAGTCCTGCTCAATCGCAAGTTGAGCGGGCATGTCTGTCACACTCTTTATGGCTCCGTTTAGTCTCAAGGTGGTGGCCACCATATCGAATGAAGATGGCAGACTATTCAATATAGTTGCCACCTGCAAATTCTCAGGAATAGTAGTTCATGCCGTCTGCATATCTTTTGCCATCACTATCATCCGATTGACGTGTTCAATAACACTATCAGATTCCTTCATTTTGCATGTATTATATTTGTGCAACAAGAGCTGCACGTTCACTTCCGTTTTGGAGTCATACTTCCCCTTGATCACTCTCCATAACTCGTATGTGGATTTATGGGCCTCAAAAATCCTAATGAAATCATCATCCATATGTATGAGGATGAAACTACGAGCCTTTTTATCTGTTTTCTCCCACTGCTCAACAATTTCTTGTGGACAGTTTTCTCAGCATCAATGGCTTCTTTGGAGAGTTCAGGAGGAGGGGTGTCTATAATACTATCTAGATTGTCATGCATTAAACCATACAATATTTTACGACTCCACATGTCATAATTGACACCATTCAGCTTTTCCAGCTTAGCCAATTCAGATGCAATCAGTTTGGTTGCCATCTAGGTTTTCCAAAAAAAATGTAAGCAATATAAGATTGCGTTTTTTTTAAAGAAAGACAAAGTTAATAAGTTCAGTAATTGTGAAGCCTTAATACTATGTGAATGAAGATAACATCCAGAGTAATAAAAAACTAGTCATATTATTAACAAATCTTCTTATCCAATAAAAGTTTTTTTATAAACAAACCAAAAACAAACAAAACTTCTACAATGATGTACAGTGGATAGAGAACAAAACTAGATGGTAGGGTAACGAATACAAGCAAAGTGAGGTGCAAGTCAAAAAAAAATGACGAGATTCCTGACAAGCTCCCTTCCAACTCTTTTAAAAGTAACAGACAAATAAACGATGATTTTTTTGTTTTGAGTTTAGATCAAGATATGAACTAAAAAAAACTGAATCCTTAAAAAAATAATTTCAGCTGATAATCAAAAATACATTCTTTGATTATAAAAAAAATAAAAAACTTTGTGCACGTTAAACAAAGTGGGAATTAAAAAACTTTACAACTGTACAACTTTATACACAAAGAGGATAAGAAGTTAAAAAAAATATCAATATGATCTCTTGGACTACCCGTCTCCAAAAAGAGGTATGAGCAGATATGTATAAAAAAACTTAAAAAAATATATAGCTGGTCAAAATCACACACCGTTTGCAGAGAAGGACAAAAAACAACAATCAGGAACAGTGGCAACGGCTGGGCTACAGCTGTAAAGGCCAAAAAAATTAAATTAAAGCTTACCAAAAAAACGAAGGAACTCCAAACCCTCTTCGCAAGGACCGCCGCATGGGAAATTTTTTGGTTCTCAGGGGCCGATGTAGCGGCAGATCTAAATGGTGCAACGACGGATCGAGGAATCCCCAACGGCGGATCGTCGGGGCAGCAGTAGCGTTCGAATCGCTAGCGCAAGCTCTGATACCAGTGAGGGAAAACGAAGGGGGAGAGGAGAGGTAAGTAGGTCGGGATGAGGGCTACCGTAAGTGCGTCGTTCTCTATTTATAGGCTCATGCACGCGCCCGTATACCCTAACCCTAACCGTCCTTCCCTATTTTTCTCACTAACCGCCTCCGGCTAGTGCGGGAATACCAAGTCTGATGACCACTCGGTCATCTAAAAATAGCCAACACATTCCATTTTTTGATGGTGTTCTTTTCACCTTTTGTACAATGAGAAAGCATATCTAATAAAAAAATAGTTTTGTAATTATTATATCTTGTTAAATCACTCATAAGAGTTATACTATGATTCTTATAGTTCGAGAAGTGCATTATTTGAATTAGACTGGACCATCAAGCAATCCTAGATTAAGGGGCTTTTTTTTGCAGAAAGGGCAAAACCCGACGTTTAGATACATCAAAATAGATTCAAATAAACATCGGGTATAGTTAATGTGGACATATGTAATTGTCGATAGTGTACGTCGATTCAACCCCGTCTAGTTAGAGAATATACAACGTAAAACATGTTACGTCGATTCAACCACGTTGGTTTATATAAACATCGACTATAATCTGTTTACTCGACGTGCAAACGTCCTTTCAGCCATTTTAATTCGACGTGTTACAATCAAATATCACTTTATAAATCGACGTTTCAAAATTTAAATGTCTATTTTAAATGCAAATAAATGTCGACCACACAAGTACCCAACTTCACTGACGTTTTTTCTGGCAGCACCCAATTAACTGCATCTCCCAATCAATGCATGCAACTCTTACTTTTACTTTCCCACCAACTGTCACATTCAATGCAAGTCAATGCGCATCTAGACTTCACATCTTCCTCTAATTATACCATAACTCCTCAATCCCTCTTGCTTTCAATGATTAAAAAATTCGAGCTAGTGATCAATAAACATAGAAAATAGCACGACCACTATTTTTTTAAAAGAAAAATGGTATCCATCGTGTAGGCATGTGCCCGAAAACACCATTTATGATCTTAATGAAGTTATATGCCGAAAGTCCACCAAGGATATAATAAGCTGTTACAATTTCCAACACTCAACTAGCACCTTTGCGTGCACCGTCGCATTTTCAACATATGCATGATCCCGCCTCAAGATCACCCTATTTCTGCTAACCATATTGCCCACGCCATAGCGAGGTATCTGGTTTGCTCCTTCTCCGTGCCATTCCAATTCTCACCGATGTGAGGCCAGAAACCCGATGAGTCGTCAACATGTACAAGTTGGATCCCAAATAGGTTCCAAGCCTCTGTGGACCTTCTACAATTGAAGAAAAGATGATCCACATCTTCCATCTCCTCATGACACCATGAGCTCGTAGGGTCCACCGTCGGTATGAACCTCGCCAGATGGTCCCCAGTCAGTAAGTAGCACGTCCCTTCTAAACAACCACAGAAAGATCTTCACCTGAGTTGGAACTTTCCACCTCCATGTTCTTCTACATTCAGCACCTCCCGAATAACGTGACCATTATAACATGATATTCTTAAATTAAATAGCAAGATATTCTTAAAAGGATATCTCATGTAAGAAAACTTATAATATATCATGTTTGAGAATGTGGACCATCATTTAAAGTAATATAGAACAATAAAAGGATGAAGGGGAACCTCCCATAGGATTTGCATAAGTATCC
This sequence comes from Ottelia alismoides, assembly GCA_037367405.1. Classification (NCBI taxonomy): domain Eukaryota; kingdom Viridiplantae; phylum Streptophyta; class Magnoliopsida; order Alismatales; family Hydrocharitaceae; genus Ottelia; species Ottelia alismoides. Next base: position 85,736 of record JAZKJV010005668.1, on the reverse strand, counting down.
ATCTTTTTTCAACTATCAAAATCATATTTTCTGCTAAAAAAATTCACTCTGACAGCTAAAACATATAGGCATTCATTCTGAGCACCTAAATCACAGAGGCATTCATTCTGAGCAAGAAAACAATCAATATTTATGGTGTCAGCCCGACTCAAATCACATTCAAATACTCTCACTTTGCCACGAATTGAATTTTGATCAGGTCTATCAACTATTGGTAAAATCTATTCGATCAGGCGATAACAACATAGCTACATTAGCTAGAAAAGACAGTATAAAATATGGATGCACCAACCGGGAATCGAACCCGAGTCTGTACCGTGTAAGGGTACTGTTATACCACTGAACCACTAATGATTTTGTACTTCTAAATAAAAAATCTTATACCGTTTGGTTGGAGTAATAAGCATTCATATCAAGAAGTGAGATACATGGACTGGGTTGCAAAGAAGTTATCTTGGTGCCAAAAGATCTCCATGAAAACAACAAGTTAAATTGAAGAAAAAGGCAATTTCTGTCTTTTGAACATACAACGACATCAAGAGTTTCTCATAAGCAACAATGGTTGCTATAATTCACATAAATATTTTATATACATAAATATTTTATATTTTACTAAAAATCATATGAGTTACTGTTTCCACAGATTTTGTACATCAATTTTATACATTTTGAGTTAGTTTGTAAAACAAACAAGATGGTAATGTTCATTACTACAAAACTTTTCACCTCATGTAGCCACTTCTCTTTCTTGTATCAGAGACCTATCTATTGTAGATTTGATGGAATAACAAAAAATATGAGAACTACAAAGTGTAATTTTGATACATGGAAAATGAGAAAATTGTAACTTTTCACCTCATGCTGCTGCACACCACACCTGCAGTTGGGCCTCGCGCACCCGCCGCCGCCCTCAGTCGCGCACCACACCTGCAGTTGAGTACAAGCTCTAGAATGTCTTCGAGGGGGCACTAGAGGAGGGGCGCTGAAGGAGGGGGGATGAGGAGCAGGGAGGAGGAGGTTGGGGAGTGGGAGGAAGAGCCGAGGGAGTTTTTGGATAGTTATGCCCCTCTTACCTATACCATGATTTGAAAAAACCATGGTTAAGTTCAACTCATTGACGACTAAATTAACGGAGGTCACAAGTTATAGAACAACAAGAATTGGGGGGCACAACTGATGTTCCTAAAAAGGGAGGGGCATAACTGATATTGCGATATCTCAGAGGGACACAACTGATAAAAACCCCATAAAAATGTGCTACTATTGTCAGTGGGAGTGGCATACCCACAGGGAAGTTCCATGAAGAGAACACAAGCACAACACCGAGAGACTCCGTAATAACTTCTGTTGTAGTCAGGTATGAAACATTGACATTTTAACCCAAACATAATCACAGTTCCACTTCATTAACCATGCAAATTTTATAATTGAAAAAAGAGTTGCATAAAAAGGCCATATTTTTGGCTTCACTCATTCATATCATATCCTTTAATTTTCTTAATTGGAGAGAAGAAAAGTGACAATAATGTGAATGTACCTTTAATTTGAAAGAACTGATTTTCCATTTGATATATCAAGTGACAATTTTCTTCTTTTCTATTGTACATCCTCAATTTGCTTTAGCCTCTTCTTAAAACTCTCATGGATGCAAAATCAAATAGGATTGGGATGAGTCTAAAATGATGAGATCAAACTAAATAAATATTGAAAAATATTAGCACATGCACACAAGATAGGAGAAAGTAATTCATATATACCATACTTAATTCATAAACAATTCAAATCCGCTCCCATTCAGCTCCTGAGAACATCATACATAAAACAAGATAATAAATAATTAAAAAGTCAAATTGAAGCAAAATTTTAAGTTGACTGGATTAGCACCAACACATGAGGTGGCTCAAAATCTGAACATTTCATATTTTTTCATTTTGGAGGACTGAATTCACACACAACTTTAGAGAAAATTTAGAATTAAAACTACATTTTTCTTCAAATCATACCTTAATTTCAGCTGGATGCACGAAAACTTTGCACGTATTGTGTGATTCAATACATGAGAATGTTCTAGGCTCCTAAATCAATTGGTTCTTCGGATGCCTCTCTATGCCAGCTTTATGAATTAAATGCATTCCCGTGTGATCTCAATGAAATACTATTCGGATAACATATCAAGTAGTAGTATTAAGCGAAATCCCAATCGATATACTATTTTTAATTGGAGCTCCAATATCATTTGAATCATAGAATTGCACTACAAAGTCATTTTCACTGAGGAAGTATCATGTTGCATGTTTAAATAGTTGGCTTGTTTGTCTTCCATAAATTTATTTTAACGAGAAGATAACCCCTTTAAAAGAAGTATCATGTTGTCCGTTTAGTTGGTGTAAAATCTTTCCTCGAACAAATGGATCCATAATGATGCTTGGACATACATTAGACCCAATCAAACTGAATAAGTATTGTATAAATGTTCAGACAAGCACGCGAGATAGGAGAAAGCCATACATATATATATCATACCTATTTCATAAGCACTTCAAATCATCTCCCATTCAACTCCTAAAGGAATCCAATCACCGAAAGTTTACCTTGAATAAAATACATAAAAGATAAGATTTGCATAGATTTACCACGAATAAACTATATAAAAGATAAGATTTGCTTTTGGCAAACTTACATGGTAATGAATTCATGCTCTGAATTCATAGTTTAGATCGTAAACACTATCCTTTCAGTCATATGCATTCAAGAAAGAAAGGAATTAGGGTGGCTTTCGATCTATATAATGTGTAATTTTAAATGTAAACAACAACCAAATAACGCATCCACCTGCAGCAACAAACACCAACATGTATCCCCTGCTTATTCAACAGAAAAGAAACAACATTTCCACTGCTCATGTAAAATAAATATCTTAGGGACTCCCTGATTGTCTCCCACCAAAAATAAACAAATATCTTAATGACTCACGCAATCAATTAGTAATCACTAAAATTGATTAAAGACTGGAAAAAGCATATTTGATTGTTGCCCATTCATTGCCACTTGTTGACCCTAAAAGATGTTAATTGGGCACTATAATGAATTGTATCGAAGACATATCAATCAATAGCAACTTTTTTATGGTATCCACATAATCAAGCACTGTTATGAATATGTTCTCCTCAATAGCAACTTGTGTATGATCCGATCTCGTAGAGTTATGAATTGTATGTAATCCATAACAATCATGCATCGTTTCATAATTAAATATATGTATACTTTTAGTATCCTTGGCTATTTATATCAGAAGATACGTGTGGAAGAAGCATACCTGATTGTTTATTGTTGCTTGCTAGTCTTCTATGGGTTGATACATACATACATATACATACATACATACATACATACATACATACATACATACATACATACATATATCTTGAGTTGTGTGAATTCCTGTTACTGGAAGAAAGCCAACCAAGATCCAACTGTAAGTTGAAAAAGAGCATGATTCTTTTCTACTCTTAAGAGCCACTATACTCAGGGAAAAGTCACAAGTGAAGACTCACACTCAAAAATATTTTCACTTTTGGAGATCACTGCAATATTTTTTTAATGTGAAGATGAGAGTTAGTGCTTACTTAATAGGGTGAGGATTTTACACTTGTATTTTTCTCCTTCCATCTTCTTGTTCTATCTAGACAACATTCTCATAAGAATTGTCTACACTTGGGACATATACCGATAACAGAGAGTCACCTTTGTGAACTAATGGTTATCCTCCATATAAAACCATTTAATAATGATTCAAGGTCAACACCACATTTTTTAGGGATATATTAATGAATCTAAACTGTTAGATCCTAAACAAAAGGCTGCTCCCTTTAGTAAGTACGACCACATTACCATCTCCACATATCCTAGTTATCCCAAATATATTGATTATAATCACAAACATATAAATTCAAATCATAATATTGATCAATTCTTCCTCCTTTTACTTAACCGGACAGCTGTAACCATGTTGTCTTGTATCCATTCACAACCATATAACATATCAAACCATACACAAATATCCATATGATTACCTATTTTAGAACCAGAGCACAAAATCCCAAATCTCGATTAGTTTATTCCGAATTACAATGCCACACGGAATTAAAATCCTTAAAAATCAATGTTGGCAAAATCTCTTTATGGAGAACATCCAAAAGAATCGTTGCAACTCCGGGCATCCTCAGATTGACACCAAACTAATCAGAAAATAATAAATAGATTAACACAAATTATAGCACAATAAACTCGATAATATCACAAAATAAGTAAAAAATGTGATCTCCCTAGAATTAAAATCCAAATCCCTAAAAAATAGAGAACAAAACATATAAAAACAAATTCGCACCTGCAGAATGCGATCGCTGGAAAAATTAAAATCTAAAAATGCAATCATAGGAGAATCCACTGCGAGAGGACCGGTGTTGAGGAGATTTAGAGTTGTTGCGATGGTATGTTGGAGAATCCGCAATAAGGGAATGTTGTGAAAGATGAAAAAGACATATAGAAACAAGAGAGAAAGGAAGAATGATGGGAGGAGAGGGGAGTAGGGTTATATATATACCTTCGTGATGGAAGGATGACGATGTAATCTATGCTTTGCAAGGAGTGATCGCGGACAAAAGGTGGGGGAGGACTGCGTTGGAGACGGATGTGAGAGGTCGAGGCGGAAGGTGGTGGTTGACGAGAGAATAGGGCTAGAAAAATTAGGGCAAACGTGTGGAGGAAAGTCTATTTATATTTTCAATATATATGATGTATATTAATGTCGATAGGAAAGAACTTTCGATGGAAGAAAATAAAATGTCGAAAATAAACAGTAATTATAGACGTTCACGAATTGCCGGTTTCCACCGTAATATATGCCGACGTTTGTGAAAACTAAATGTTAGTGTTGATCTTTTTTCTTGTACTGTCTTATAGCCAACTCAGCCATGTTCGATCTCAAGTTTGGGTGAATTGAAAAGAGTTGCATTAGGCAGCTGATAACTAGCATAAAACAGTCAGAGACAAATTCCTAAATTGCATTTAAAAAAACACTATTAGGAATTTGCTTCAAGACGGTCGGATCTTTTCAACAAAAATTTAAGCAAAATTTGTGTTATAGCTAAACAAAAAAAACCTGTTTACATCAAATCTTGGATTTACCAAGATAAGTTGTAAAAAAAATTTGTTTGAGAATCAACTTAACACATCATTTATTTTGTGCGCTGTGGGAGAGGGGGATACGATAGACCTTATATTGTCCACTCATTTTAGGCTTTCTCGCTCATTTAATTGAAACATATTCAAGAAACAAAAAAAACTATTACAGAGAGATTGATGGGAGACGGGCAACAAGCTGCACCGGCAATCCCTTTTGAATGGCAAATCCAATTCTTCGAAATATTATATTCACTAAAATCAACTTATTGAGAACTTTCCAACATATCCAAGAATGCATGTTTCTAAGTTATGTATCAAAAGTTAGTGCTTTTGAGTGAACGACAATTTCCTAAATACATGGAAAGGATTAGGACCAGAGGAGTCTAACCTTACGCATCACGGAAAAATAACCAAAAAAAGGAATAATGAATCAAATCCGTTGAGCAGATAACTATAAAAATTAAATTATCAAGGAACCACGTAACGTAGAATAGTTCTAGGTCATTTCACATATCACAAACAATAGAGATTATACCTTTAGAAGTATTCCAACCTCTAATGGAAGATGTCTCTTATCATGGATCCCCACACCATCAAGAAAATTCTTTTTTCCTAATCGTCCATATTCATGGGTTTTTTCCTAAGTGATTGTCTTATTACTTGATTTGATAGATACTATTTATGCAATCTGTCCTTTGTAATGCACTCGAAGCATGCATACAATAGCTTCACTATGAAGAAGTTCTTGTGTCAATGGAGATGGAGAGGGGAACGACTACCAAGATGAAGATGAAGAGGATGAGGGGGAAACTAGGATTCTATCTCAAACTCTAGTTGATGTCCTCTCTCCTTATAAGGAGAGGGACATGGTGATGAATTTCTATTTCATCACTTTTGTTCTTTCATTTTGGCCTTTAAACCCCAGCTAAATGCATGTAAATAGCACTGTTTTGCATACAATAACATACATTATTTATTGTGTAATTATTATATAAAAGACTAAATTTAAAGTCAAAATAAAAGAATAAAGAAATGAAAATAAAAAGAAATGAAATACCATAGGTACGGCCCTAAACCCTGAGACATAGGCATCATGATGACTGTGTCGACAAATAATAAAGTACCGGGAGATCATGGTCAATAAATACAAGAACCCCTAATTTCAAATTCTTTAAAAAGTCCAATTCGAGACCTATTTTATTTTTTATTATTTATACATCAAATAAATAAACTTTGTACATGAAAGTTGTAGATAAAAATATATAAAAAATATAAAATTTATTTCACATAAAAATACTGCATAATGTGCCTTCCCCACTAAGAATAGAAATCCAGAATCCCAACTTCACAGACATGTGTCTTCTTCATACGAATTCAAAATTCATCAAAATCCATTTATTGTATATAACTTTTACTTAGCTATTTAATGAAGGAGGTTCACTTTAATTTGGAGTTAAGGAGCAAAAGTTAGTTTTAACCCCTATTATACATTACATCTGACTAAAATATTCATTTTATTTATTATTTATATTCATCATTATTTTATATTTTTATGATTTTGTAAATATTATTTATAACATATGTACATAATAAGAATAAAAAACTATTAATAATACACTAAAATAAATAGGTGTACAAGGGTTTATGGATGAATTATACAAATATACCTATATAATAAATACACATATTTAATTAAGTGTACATAATACTTTAGAAAATTACAACAAAAATATATTTATGTACATTTAAATAAGTTATAAATATATAAATTATGTACATAAATTAATAAAATCTAAAATACCAAATAAAAATAAAATACATAGTATATAAGTAAATATGCATGTAAATGAACCTCCAAAAGGTAACATACAATAAATTACTTGTAAAAAAAATAAAAAATCACTATAAAATACTACATAAAATAACAAATGTTTTTTTAATGTTTTAACCTAAAAATAATAAAATCATTTAATATTTTATTTTGAATTAATGAGGCTTTTTCAGGCAGTTTTATCGTGTAGCCCACCTACATGGACCAATAGGAGGGCAGTCTGAGTTGATCCATGTCAACTCTCTGCCCCTCCCAAGGTCTGCATCTGGCAAACTACACCCTTGACTTACTCGATTTATGCCATAAGATTCTTTCACTGATTGGCCTCGATTCCTTCTTGACTTATGCCCCTCGATCCTTGCTCCTACACATACTCATGAAACCTCGGTCAATGGATCGATACTTGGGGCAGAATCCATTCTAGAACCTTGACATGTACATATACCTCCACCTCGCTCCCATTTGAATTTGATCATCTTCTACCCATCAAAACCATTACCCTAATAGTCTTTGAGGGATCTAGTGACATCAGGCATCTCTCCAAGGGTTCAGCGAACCGATTTGGGCTTGAATCAAGTTGATCCAAGCTCCACTGGACACCTTCGTCGTGAGCTCCGGTCCGAGCTACTCCAAGCAGAGGAGCTTTATTTCTTTGCATTTTCCCATTCCTAGGCTTAGGAGTAGAGTATATTAGGTTGTATTTTTAGTCGATTTTGTGTCATATTCCGTTACAATAAAAAATCAAAGTTCACTAGAGTGGAGCTCCGGTGAACCTCTTCATCATATTCCTACTGTGCTCCCCCCTCTTTTTGTCGTCATTTCCTTCCCTGACGCTTCAGCTATGCTCCACGCACCATCGCTCCCCATGATCCCATGTGGATCATGAGATCAGAGCCCCCACTATGACCGCACATCGGAGGCTCTCCGCTCGACCCATACTCCATCCATTTTACCAAATAAGGACCCCCTGGACCTCGCATTTCTATGTATTGACTAACCTTGCAGGTTGAGGTGGTCAAAGACCTAGATTGGGTCAATTTTTGCTCAAGTTGAGGCTCCTAGAGCTTGCCATCTTCTTGACCTCAGAAGCTCTCTAGAGGCCTTCCTACCCTTGCCCGAGTCCACTAACAGTCGCACACTGTGTCCATGAAGCTTTTGAGTGTTGGAGGAGTGCCCGAGACTACCAAAGGAGGGAGCTGTGCACGATCAAAGCTCGGGTATGGTCAAGTTCTTTTCTTTTCTTTTAGGGGAGTTCCTGACTGTCGATTGAGGAGGAGCTCCAGGTGTTGCAGCTATCATGTGATCACAACCTGTTCTAACTGTAATATGAAGTCCTTAATCTGATATGTATCGTGCATCGACGAAGTGACATCGACTCTCCAAGACACACCACGTGTTAAGTGAAGAAATATCAGTCATCGGATCGCGCCTAGGGGGTATTTGCATATCTTCACCCCTGATTTTTGTATTTTATTTTTAATCCCAAAACATTTATCTATCGTTCATTATTTTGGTAAGATTTGTATTTTGCACCCTAGGCTTCCTGTAAATTAATTTTAGGTCCAATTCACGTCACTTCACGTGCTTGTGTGTGAGGGGACTAGACATTTTTCATCTAGACCCTTGGGTTTCTATTATTTCTTTTCTGGCATGTAACTTTTATTTCCAACATTAAAACTTTTGAATAAATAACAAGTTTGGCATGTCGCTTATCGTTAATAGAAATAATACCCCTGTTAACGTGGAATGAAATATTTATTCTGGGACTTTTGCATGTTTAACCCTATAGTTTTGTAGGAGGTTTGGGAATTGAAGAATATTTTTTGGTAATGCATTTTGGTCCCTACTAGAACATTAGTTTTTATTCTTTTATTTTGTTTATTAAAAATATGATCTAGCCTCCAGATATTCTTGGAAAAATAGATACCTAGACATGCATGAAATCACATAATTTTTTCACTAGGTATTTTAAAGTATTTTTTTATTTTTGAAAATTCAAAAACCTTGCATTCAATCCCTATTTGTAGTAAAAAATCCACAAAAATTTTCAAATTTTTTGAAAATTTGAAAAAACTTTATTAGTTGTTTATTATTTTATTTTGCACCTACAGACAAAAAATCCTTAAAATAGAAAAAGAAAATCACTAAAAATTAAAAAGCTCCAAAATCCTTATAAAATTTATAAAAAAAATCTCAAAAACTCCAAAAATTGTAGTTTCAATTTCTATACTTTATTTCTATTATATATTAAAAATAGTTTTGGAAATTTTTGAGGTGATTATCTATTTTTAATTTCTAAAACTATCCGGGCTGCTATTATATATCATTGTTTTCATGTTTTTAATCATTTTCAATTACAAAAAATGGTAAAGATTAAAATAAAAATCACAAAAGCATAAGCAAATATAAAAAAGACAAAAAAATATTTTATTTTATGTATTTTGAATATTCATAGGTATTTATGTCTATATACTATCCTATATAGTGTATATATTTACTTATACTATACTTATTAGTTTTATAATTATTAAAAACACCAAAAATATTTTCTAAAACCTTTAAAAATTAAAAATTGTACCTTAGGGTATTTCCTAGATTTTGTCTTTATTTTATATATTTAGTATCTATATTATCTATATTAGCTACATATATTCTATATAATCATATTGTAACTAATTCAAAAGAAAAAGAAAAGTTAAAAAAATCTGAAAATATAAAATAATATAAAAAGATATAAAATTAAAAACACATAAAAATTATATAAAAAACAAAAATTCCAAAAAAATAAATAATAAAAAACCCACTAAAAATAAAAAATCATCTGAAAAACACAAAAAACAATCCTTGACTTCTTGCCATTTATTATTGTATGTCCCTCTTTCTCCCTGTGTTCGACCTCTACTACTTATTCACTTTATACATTTTTAGTGGAGTTATAATAATTTTAACTCCACATTTTTCCTTCACGATGCTATACTTATTTCTAGGTTAATTGTTGAATAGTTTGAGTTCCATGAGCGATCACTTCAGAGACATTGTATCGCTTTACGAGGATAGTTTAGACCCTCTCCAAATCTGACTCTTCAAACAACGCTGTTGCCGGAGAGCAGCGCGTAGGATAGAATTTTAGGTGTTATTTTTATCTCATCGTTTTTATTGTTTCATTTTCTCTTTATTTGATATAATTACTTAATTGTGTTAATATCTTCTCTTATATTTTTCTTGCTAGGGACCTCGAGCCGATGACGACTGCCTAGGTGGTTGGATCACCCTAGTCACGAGGACTTGGTTATTCTACTTGTTGACAAGAGGAGAGAGCATGAGAAAAAATGGAGTGATATTTAGCATAGACACTTGTCTACTATTTTTGTGAGAGCGAGTAACTTTTATTTTGCATTATTATTTGTAATAATACATATGGACTTGGACATGAACACTCGGGCCCAATTTCTAAGTATTTGTTCACTTGGGGGCTCATCGAGCTTTCTCGTAATTTTCACCTATTTTCTCACCTTCATTTGGTTTGTGGAATGAGCCCTTAATTTTGTAGGATTGCTTGCTCAATAATCTAAGGCCAAACACTTAATATACTCCATGGGCTTATAGCTTCGACATTTGGACTTAGAACAAAAATTAATTGTTAAATACTTCGATTTGAAACCACATACCGATAGAGGTCTCCATACAACACTTGCAGGACCCGTTGTGGCGAGCACTGATGAATCAACATTTCATCATCTTTATTCTATCATTTTGGTCTCAAAAACCTAGTAAATGCATGTAAATACCCTTAATTCCTGCATTTTAGCATTCATGCATTTGTGTGTAAACACTGTATAAAATACGATTTATAAAGCCAAAATTATAGAATAAAGAAAAGAAAATAAAAAGAATAAAATATTGTAAATATTTTATGACCCGAAATCCTGAGACCTAGGCATCTCGATGACTAGGTCGATAAGGAATAAAGTAGGAGGAGATAAGGGCCAAAATACCAATAAAAATCCCTTTTATTTAATACATTCTTCATTCATTTTGAGACCTATTTTTAGTTCCACTTTTTATACTTCAAATAAGAAAACTTTCTCATGAAAGTTGTAGATAATTAAATAAAGAAAAATACAAAATTGATTTCACTCAAAAATAATGTACAGATAAAAAATTATGATATGAATAAGATTCCAGAATCCCAACTTCCCAACCCTATATCTCTCAAATAAAAACTCGAGACATACGAAAATCATCTTTAATTGTATATAATTTTCAATAAGCTATTTAATGAAGGCGATTTCATATTTTTCGGAGTTACGGTTTGAAAGTTGAGTTTTGGACCCCGATTGTATACTTGTACATATAAAAATATTCATTTTATTTATTATTCATTATATTTGTAATTTCATATTTTTATAATTTTGTAAATATTATTTATAATATATGTGTACATTAAAATCAGAATAAAATACTAAATAAGACACAAAAATAAAATACTTGTATAAAATACATAGGTATAATACCTATAAATATACTTATATACTTAATACTTCTATTTATTTAAGTGTGCAAAACACTTCAGAAAAATAAAATAAAAATATATTTAAGTGTATAAAAATAGATTATAAGTTTATAAAATCATAAATAAAATTAATAAAACTAAATATACAAAATAAAAATAAAATATTAAAATATATAGATATGTATACCTATATAGGCCATAAAAGGCAACTTGTATTTTTATACCTCGAAAAAATAAATAAAAAATATAATAAAATAATTTAGAAAATAATAAATATTTTTCATTTAATAACCAAAAATTAATAAATTGATTTGCTATTTTTAAAGGAATTTTGAATAATTTAAGGGCTTTTCCTGGTTGGTCCACGTGGACCAACTAGGTGGCGGTAAACATTGACCTGAGTCAACTCTCTGCCCAATGTCCTGTATAGTATCAGAACTGCGTTTCTCCCTGTTTTCTCGATTTTTTCGAGGCCTCATCTTGCACCTTCTCATGACGACTAATCTTTGACTTTTGTGCCTCGTTCATCACTCTTGCACACCCAAGTCTCTCCTAGGGCCGAGAACCATCGATTTGATCGATCTACATCGATCTTTGGAGCACCAGAACCACTTTGTCAAACCCTTCTTAAACACCTCCGACTTTCGATTCGAATTTTGAACCCCTTTTGACCACCATTCTCTCCCCCTTTCGTGCCCTACTGTGAGAAGGAGGTGACTCCATCTTCAGCTCGTCAGGCGGGTCGCGGAAGCGTCGAGGCGGTCTCCACCACCTCCGGCAAAGCCTTGCGCTAGAGGTTTCTTCCTCAGGTGTTCACACCTTTGAGGCTCTGTATTCTCCCTATTTTCTTTGCATTTTTCATTAACCATCATCTTAGGATTAGGTCCCCATTTTTATCTTCTCATTTCGTCCATAGATTCACCTAAACAACCCCTTCGCCGGAGTTGGCTCCGGCCGTCCTCCATTTCGCCGTCACCTGCACCCATTCGTTCCGCCAACCATCGAGGCACTTTGCCCTCGACGGGTTAACCACTTTCTGCAGGTATCTGGATCATAACGAGGGCCTGGGGCCCATTTTTCTACCTGCCGGAGACACCTGGAGGTTCTTAGCTCCGCCACCTTCGTGGTTGCGCTACGACGCATATCCGACGGTTCTAAGGGTACCAGCTTCAAGAGGACATTTGCAGGAAGACGTCGGGCCATTTTGAAGCTTTCATCATCACGGAGGAGGAGGGCTGATGCCGGGGAAGTTCGTCGTCCGAGGCCTTCTTCCCTGTTCTTCGTCATTGCCTTCCGGCCGTCGGATCTCGAGCCCTCTCTAGATTGCACAGCAGCCGTCAGATCTTGGCCAGCCTCAGTTGTTGATCACCTTTGCTAGATCTGATCTCAGTCGTTCGTTGCGAAGCGTCATCGACACACCAAGACCTGCCACGTGTTTAAGTGGGAGAAATCCCACCATCCGACCGCGCCTAGGATTGGGTAAATTGTAGAGCCGCCCAATCGTTTTTATCATTTATTTATTAGTGCTAAATCTTTCCTTTACAGTTTTAATATTTTGTAATATTTATCAAAAGAACCTCGGGTTTTCTATAATTGCCATCAGGCCCTTGCCAGCGAGGCACACGTACGCGGGCACGTGCGCTTGGCTATTTTACAACCAAGGACCTAGCCTTTGTTGTATTTCTAAATAGCCTTGAAACTTGTCTATCACGTTATAATATTTGTGGGTATTTTGTAAATCAAACCTTGAGTTTTTGATAATTGCAAGTCAGTCCCTGCCAGGCCACGTGCCCCGTGCACGTGACGTTGGCAATTTTGCACTTTTACCCCCGGAGTTCTATTGATTTCTAATTAGTCTGTAAATATTTTTAATTAGATATAATTTTCTAGAAAAATTGCATTGTAGCCCCTGGACTTTCTGTTAATTACAAAAATACCCCTACTAGGCTGAATTTTCTTGTTGTTTCCAGTATTTATTTCATGCATCTATAAAATTAGAAAAATTCCCCAAAAAATAGCATAGCTTTATGTTTCATTGCACTTTCATGCCATATTTTTATTTTGCATTTTCGTTGCATTTTAGTATGTATAAAAATTCAAAAACATGCATTTTCTTCCCTATTTGCATTAGAAAATACCTAAAAAATGTAAAAACTTTTGAAAAATTCCAAAAAAAATATATTTTGTGCGTTTTTATATCTTTTAACTTCAGATCAAAAATCATAAAAAATACAAAGAAAACTCCTAAAAATTACAAAACCCCTAAAATCTTTATAAAAATCTTAAAAATTCCTAAAAAATCATAAAAATCTAATTTCTGTTTCTGAATTTTCCCTATTTTGTTATATTTTTTTTAAAATTAATTTCTGGAATTTTTGATTCTGTTTGACATTTTTCATCCTCATTTTAATTTTGACTTTTATTTTATTCACTATTTTCAATATTTTTGGCTTTAAAAATACCAAAAAAATAGCAAAAATATAGAAAAAACAATAAAAACATTAGAAAAATGTAAAAAGCCTAAAAATATTTTATTTCCTATATTTTGATTATTTTTACTTAATTTATAAATACATTAATAATCTCTTCTTATATTGTATATATACTTTATTTTATAATTCAAAAGAAAAAGAAATTTAAAAAATATATTAAATATAAAAAGAAAATACAAAATCAGAAATTAAAAATCAAAATATAAAAATATAAAAAATTTAAAAAAAATATATAATTTAAAACTTACAAAAATAACATTTATAGACAAAACATCACATTCATTTTTGTGCATTGATTTTGCCCGATCTGTCCTGCTTGTTCCCTATGTTCGACCTCTACATACTTGCTTATATACACATCTTTTATGTAGAGTTATAATAAATTTTACTCTACATCTTGCTTTTCATTATTTGATCATTGTTGTGGGTTGATTGTTGACTTAACCCCGATTTCTGAGCGGTCAATGCATCGACTGTGTTCTCGCCTTGTGTGGAATACATGACCACCTGATTTTTAGGTTAATCAAATGGTGCCGTTGCCGGGGAGCAACATCGTGTAGATCGGATTTCGTTGAGATTGATTATGATATTATTTGTCTACATTTTCGCTTCATTTATCTGCTTTATTTTTGATATATATTGTTTGAGTTGTCTAACCCCTTCTCTTTGTTGACTTTGTGCGAGGTACCACGGATCGAGGGAGACGCTCTACTCTAGGCGCCTGCGCACCCACGTGAAGCCGACTTCGGCCTGCCACTCTTACGCCATATAAGACTTAAAGAAATTTTGTAGACTTAGCTCTAATTTTTATTTTCTGTAATTATTTTTGTAATTTGAAGTTAGAGTGGCTCATTAAATTGTAATATTCAGGACTTGGACACTTAGACACTTCATGAGGTCCATTGCCCTAGGGATTGTTCCCTTGGGGGCCTCGTCGGTTTTTGCAGTTTTCTCGCTGGTTTTGTTTTATTCGACTTTTCTATTATTTTGATTCACGAGGATTTAGTCCCTAGATTTAGGAATTTCTGTTGATTGTGACATAAATAGCTAAGGCCCTGCACTTAATATCTTGCCTGCACCTATAGACCGTAATTGGACTTAGCTAAAAATTCATTTAAAAAGCTATTTGACTTAGATTAGAGACCACGTACCGAGAGAGCTCGTATACAATGCTGGAAGGATCCACTATGGTGGACACCGATCGGCCTCCTAGATCGGACTCTGAATTCTCTTCCTATTTGATAGCTACTTGTGCTTCACGATCAATAGAAATTGCTCATTTATGGACGATTTCCTCGTGCATCATATATGTAGTTTATTTTCCTATCTTTAAATTTATACGCGGATCACCCTGCATGTAGAGTGCTGGAGTGAGGTACACATTTCTAACTCTGAATGCATCAATATGTTTAATCGCGCATCGGCTTTTCCGACTTCCTCCCCCATTTTATTGGACTAAAAAGAGCCAAGGAAATCGGAAAATTCTTTAGGCATTGTTTTTCTTCAGAAAAATACAAAAAAGAGATAACCAAATAAAATTGGGACTGCTAATGCAAACTTGACCTTAAAACTCACCTCACTCAAAGTTTTGTCTTGGGGAGAGTAACCCCCTCATTGGTTAATTTATCTGTAGTGAGAGAGTGACCTGCACACTAGGATAGAGCCATACCTGAACTCCTCTCAGATTACTGTTCTGGGGTTAGTCATTCTCCATTGAGGATCTCTCCGGTAACCGGTAAAGCGGACCGTGATGTCCTTTGCAGAGTGAATTGATCGGACAACCGATAAACGATCCGCAATTCATACTGGATGGGAAAGATCTAGCTTTAGATTGGGACAATATCCTAGGAGCATCGGGTTCCTACCAGCTCGCTTAATCGCTCCGATAGATTGATTGATCAACTAAATAAAATTGAAAAGATAATCGACCAAACCTTCACGGTCATCAGCTCAAGCATTGTGTAGGTGAACAGGGGGTTTCTTTCCACACCTTATTTGCATTCCAGATCTCATCTGCCCTTTTCTCTAGATTACGATAATGGGAAGGAGATCTCTTAGGCCACGTCTGGTGGCATCGCTATCGAGCACTCCTCCCTTTTCATCTAGGTCAGCTTTGGGGAGTTTAGACCCACTCTCCGAGCTTGAGTTTACGTCCACCTTGTTCCACCTTGATCACCCTTTTCTTCTGTTAGTCCTGTGGTGTCAGAGTTTAGTGCAACACATATTTCTAGACATTTGACGACACCTGAGATGGGTACTTTTGCCTTCGCAGAGACCCGAGACATTGCCAGTAGTGAGGGACATCCAGATGAGCAAGGACATCCTTTGTATTTATACGATCAGACTACCATCAACAATTCATTGTTAGCTTCCCTGGAGACTATGCAGGGACATATCAGAGATCAGGGAACCTTCATGGGTGACATCATGAGAGAGCTGGCGCAGATGTGAGAGGACAGAGGAGAAAAGACCCGAGGGCAGTGGAGAGATACCATAAGAAGGAGGCGGAGGAGGAGAAGAACCTAACCAGGAGGGGCCCACCACTGAGGACCATGAGATAGTTGCACAATCCTGCTGCAACCCTCACTCATCGATGGATCCAGCTTCCTCCCATTGTCGGGAACTTTGAGATTCACCCCCAAACTATCCATTTGTTGCCCAAGTTTCATGGGTTGGCCACCAAAGAGCCTCATCTTCATCTGCAGGAGTTCGAGATGATTTGTAGCACTGTCCACGACAGACTGGTGGACGAGGACACTATAAAGATGATTGCCTTCCCGTTCTCATTAGCTGACAGAGCAGCCTATTGGTTGAAGCATCTAGGAAGGTATGTCACATCCTGGGAGCAGCTCCGGACCGAGTACTTGAACAAGTACTATCCACTCGGCCGGACCAACGCAACACGAGCCATGATCAACAACTTCACTATGATCCCGAATGAGCAGTTCCATGAGACTTGGGATCGATTTAGAGAGCTCATTGACCGGTGTCCACATCACGAGATATCCAAGCCCAACCTTGTTCAGAGTTTCTTTTGTGGGCTGACACCAGAGCTGCAGGGGCTTGTGAATGCCTCTTGTGGTGGATCCTACTTTTCCAAGGGAGAATACCAGGTTTGGGCCATTTATGAAGGGATAGCAGAGAACTCGACAGTGATGGCCCAAGATCGGGTCAATACAAAACCAAAGATCCCACCACAGACAGTTTCATATCAGAGGATTGCACGAATCAATACCGGTACCCACACTCTGTCAGCAGCAGCATCTCAGGCTGAATCCGTCGCTGCTGACATGGGGATCATTAGCGAGAAGTTGGACTGCATCGAAATCCTTGAGAAGAAGCAGAGCCAAGGTCTTGCACAGATGGACCAGTTAACCAAGACCATGAGCGGCCTGAAGACCCAGATCTTGTGTATTCAAGAAGCACAGATGTCCACACAACAGCTTCCCAGGTTACGTGTTGATTCTAGCAGTAGCAGCTCCACCCACCCCTCTGCCACATACCACGTTAAGGCAGAGCCGGTCCATCCGCTATAGCACTACTCATCGCTGCCACTATCTCAAGACACTTAGATGGTGGTCTACCAGCCAGATCAGCCACTGACAGTTCTTCCTCCACCACCCTTCGAGCAGGAGCCATTGATGGAAGTCAATGGGATATGGTACGAATGGTGTCGACAACAGGTCGGGATTCATCGTGATCACCCTGCAATTCCATTAGACCACCAGAGGCACCTCATCCCAATAGCAGCCTCCCGCTCAGGGTAATCAGAACAGCCAGCAGCAGCAGAAGTCCCATTACTCCACCAACAGTACCAGCAGGGTCCTCATCCCTCTTATCAGGGACAACAGTAGATGCAGCCTCACCAGCCATACTCCCAGCCTACCCCTCACTATTCACAGCAGCAACGACCTCATTTCCAGCATGGGAAAACTTCCGATTCTCCAGCACCTACCTTCGAGAACCCAGCTCTTGACAACCTCGCCCGCTTTCTCTCTGAACATCAGGCATCCTTCCGACGGGAAATGGATGAGTTCCGGCAGGAGATGAGGGATATCATCAAGGGCAAGGCCGCCATACCATCACAGATCGAGCCTAATCCGAATAATTTGAAAAGGAAATCTGAGCAGGTACAGTCTATAGAGGATACCACTCCTAGTGAATCTTTGAATGACATGTCTTCTTTTATGTGTGATGCTGATTTCGTGACTACTAGGAGCGGTAGGATGTCAACTGGCGGTGCCTCGTCTGAGCAACAACCACACGAGGAACCAGGAGCGCCAGATAAGGAGAGTAGCGGTGCTGATGCTGCTGATGATGTTGATGACGGTGGTGTTGATGCCACCAAGGATGTAGATCCAATTGATGTTACTGAGGCCATCGTGACTCCAGATGCAGGCGGTGGTACTGATGCCACCAGTTCACTTGATGCTGAGCCAGAGGGCGGTGTTGATGCCGCGAGGACAGATGCCGTGGGTGGTACTGATGCCACCACTTCTATTCCTGTTGTGCTTCCATATGTTGTGTTGCCACCTTTTGTATCTCAGGACTGTGGTAACAAGAAAAAGACCAAAAATATGAATAAAGGAAAGGTTTCTTCATCTACTCCGAGTTCATATGTGTTGCATGATGATCTTGGTATACGGATTCCATTCCTTCACAAGCATAGGAACCTCTCCCTAGCACTCCATCCGAGGAGGGCCCAACCATCCCCTTCCCTCAAGCACTCCGCTTGGCGAAGGGGAATAAAAAAGAAAATCCAAAAAAGATACATCAGTTAGAGTTCAACCAGCAGATGATCGATAGATTTCAGATTCAACTGACTCTACAGGAGGCACTAGAGCACATCCCCCTCTTCCAAAAGAACTTGAGAGAGAAGACTACCGTACGCAGGAAGAGGAGGAACCACAGAGGAGAGATCCATGTGCTCACTCGTGCCACATGCTTTGCCATTCAGAACCAACTACCAGCCAAGAAACCTGATGCAGGAGCTCCCTATGTCTGATGCAAGATTCAAGAGCAACAGTTCGATTGCACTCTATTAGACAACGACTCTTCAATTAACCTCCTTCCGGCAGCCTTACTTGACCGATTCAAGTTTGTCCCTCTCCATCGGAGTAGGACGGTCCTTCAATTTTCTGATAGGTCTATTAAGAGGCCGAAAGGGTTGTTGAGAGACGTGGTCGTTACCATTCAGAGCTTAAAATTCCCCATGGACTTTGTTGTATTGGACATGGAGATCCCTGAGTCGGTAACAGATACCCCCATCATACTTGGATACCCATTCTTGGCCACTGCTAAGGCGATATCCGACCATGATAGTGGGAAGGTGTACTTTCGTGTAGAGGACGAAAGTATACAAATAGAAATGATCAACGAGACCAGAGCACGAGATTCAGCCTGCTCAGAGCAGTTCGATGAAAAAGAGCAGATGACAGAGGCTGAGCGAGACGTCCACCAGGAGTGTGACTTTGTGATGACTGATGATGAAGTAATTTAGGCAGATCCAGTGGCACGATCCCTCGCCTTGCCAGCAGATTTAACATACTCACAGCTTATGGCAGTAGAGAGTTTGGAGAGCCCACCCCTGGCAGAGGACACAATAGAGGCCTACTGTTGCGGGATGAGCGGTGAAGCAGATTTTTATTCATGTTCTTCTAGTTCAGATCCCTTGGATTCAGACATTGATTAGGATGATTATGATGAGTATTTGCCATGTCTGATTCTTTCTAAGCCGACAGCTAGGACAGAGAGCGAGCCAGCACAGTTTACAGATATTCCAGCAGGGTTCCTTCGTCAGATTTTCACGTACAGCGAGAGTTATCTCATGCAGATATGGTATCCTTCACTCAAATATATCAGAAGCCAGATTTGCCAGCTCCCAATTGCCCGGAATTGAAGCCCCTGCCACAGTCATTGAAGTATAGATTCCTTACGGGTGAGCCAGATATGCACCCAGTCATTATCTCAGCAGATTTGACTAGAGAGCAAGAATCTAGTCTGATGGAAGTTCTTGAAAGAAACCGTAAGGCAATAGGATGGAGTATAGCTGATCTCCAGGGGATTAGTCCGGCTCTGTGCTCCTAGCATATCTATCTCGAAGAGGTCGCCAAGCCCTCGCGTGAGTTCCAACGATGGCTGAACCCGAACCTTCGAGATGTGGTCATGAAGGAAATATCAAAATGATGGAGCATCGATTTTATTATCCCCATCTCGGACTCCAAGTGGGTTAGTCCATTACACATGGTACCCAAGAAGATGGGTATCACTACAATTGTGAGTGAGTCTGGAGAGGAGATAGCTACCCGGGTATCCACTTCTTGGAGGGTCTGTGTGGACTACAGACGATTGAATCAGGCCACCAAGAAGGATCATTTCCCACTACCATTCATTGATCAGATTATCGAGAGGCTGGCTGGGAAGAGTCACTACTATTTTCTTGACGGGTACTTGATGAAATGGAGATAAAGGGATTCTGACGAGGGTCTAGAGTAATCCGCACAAGGCGGGACCACAATGTCGCTGAGGCGACCGCTCAACAGATCCCGAATCAATCAACAATTAACCCACAATAATATATGCAATGAATATCCAAAAAATGTGGAGTTAAAATTTATTATAACTCTACATGCAAATGTGTATAGGTGTAAGTACAGGTAGAGGTCGAACACTGGGAGGCGAAGGGAATGTATGTGATGCCTCATTTATTCAATCCATTGTTCATGCCCTTTTATTGTTTTAGTGGGTTTTGGGTTTTGCAATTTTTTTATATTTTTGTTTTTATAATTTTTATTTTGTTTTTATATTTTATATTTTTTAATTATATTTTTAGTTATATAAATATAAATATATAAATATATAAGATATATATATAAAGAGATGTATATATAAGAACAGAGAGAGGGATAATATAATATATATAAATATAGATATAAATACTTAAAATATATATAGATATAATTCTTTTTAGCTTTTTAATATTTTTCTAATTTTTTTGTTATTTTTTCTGGAATATTTCTAATTTTTATGTATTTTTAATTTCAAAAATGTCCACAATATAGGATTAAATAATTAGCCGAATATAGTTTGGGTTTTAAAAATATAAAATGAACTCCAAAAATTCCCAAATTAATTTTAATCTATTAATAATAATATATAGATAATTATAAAAGAGAAAAATATATTTTTGGGTTTTTTTAAGGATTTTTCTATTTTTTTGTTGGATGTTGGAGCTTTCTGATTTTTTAAATTTTCTTTTTCATATTTTTAGGGGTTTTCAATTTCTGGACTCAATATACATATAATTATACCATATATAATTTTTTGGAATTTTTTAAAAACATTTTCTAATTTTTTGTATTTTCTAATTTAGACAGTGCAAAAATGGCTCCTATTTCATTTTTAATAATTAGGAAAAATGCAAAAAATGCAAACTAAAATATACGCGTGGAAGAACACTGCATGGAGCATTTATCCTAATTTTTGTGAATTTTTAGAAGCACAATGGGTATTTTTAATAAATGGATAAAGACACAAAAATAATTAAGCCTAGCAGGGGTATTTTTGCAAATAAAATAAATTCAGAGGGTTACAATGCAAAAACACCAAAATATTATAACGTATTCTGCAATTTTTAGGACTAAAACCAAATAAGCAAACCCGCCAGGGCCCCCTTGCAAATTGACCATCACGTGGGACTACACGTGAGCCGCACCCACATGGACCAAAATGCAATTTCCGAAAATATAGGGTCCTGGATGCAATTTTTCACAAAAATAATACACTGGAAATTTTATTTTATGGACTAAAGATAAATGTGCAACAATACAAGGGGTCTTGTGCAATTGTACCACCTCACGTGGGACGACACGTGATGTGACGTGGTCTGGACCCAAGTGTAATATGAAAACAATACAAGGGGTCACATGCAAAATTTCCACATTATTTACAATGTTATATTTTATTTACAATATTAAACATTAAATATACAAAAAGGCGGGGGTTGGATATGCAATTTACCCCTAATAGGCGCGCTGGCGAACGGCTAGGATTACTTCACTTGACACGCGTCGCACGTCCAACAGCCGATACCGCTTCGTGATCCACGGCTTGGATTAGATCATCCAAGATGATCTGACGGTCTGAGTGCGGGGGATCTGACGGCTGAGACTCAACCTGGGCCTTCGTCTTCATCCAATGGCGGAGGGCTGGCTTGGAAGAACAGGGAAGAACGCTCGTCGGGGCGAGCTTCTTCCTCCTCAATCTCGCTCTCTGGCCGGTCTTTGCGGCTCCTGAAGGTCCAAAAAGATTCCTGGCAGGGTTCTTTACTTGCTGGAGGTGTCGGATCGGGCTGAGGTACCCTGGAGCGCCGCCACGAGCTCGGAGAAGAAGCGGAGCTCCAGGTACCTCTGCCCGCATGTAACTCGTCTCCTGGTGCTCCTCAATACACCTGACCTGCACAGGAACGAAGCTCGGCTCGAGGTCGTCACCCTCGACCTGGGGTTTGAAGCTGTTAGCATAAAAACGACGGTGGGCGGCGATGCTCCGGCGAAGCGGAGGAGATGGGCATCGATTCGCGGATCCGGATGGGAGTCCGGTTGGGCAAGGTGGCTGGAAGGTGGAGAAGGCGTAGGGGAACGGAATGACAGTGAAAGGTAGTCGGGAAACGATCGGACACACGGTGGAGAAGTCGCCGGAGCGGAGCTCCGACGAACTTCGAATTAACTAAACTAAGCTACTCTATGAATCGAAATGCGAAATAAATGACAGGAATAAAATGCTGGAATGAAAATCTACCTAGAAATGATAAATGCGCAGCTCGAACTTGGCTGGAGGGCCAAGGAGCAGGACGGACGCCGGAGCTCCGCCGTGGGCGCACCACCTTCCTCCTTCGAACCTCCTCGACCTTCAGGGGACCTCCTGCTGTCACCAGGATTCACGCTGGACCGAAGGCGAGGGTTCTAGGGCTCCGGAAATGGCCAAAAAGCTAGGAAAAAGGAGATGGGTATATTTATAAACAAGATGGGTCGGCCTTATTGACCGACGAATCTCAACTAATCAGGGCTATGTTCAGATGAATAAAAGATGCGGCGGGGATCATGATAGTTCTGGGAGAAAAATCCATGAAGGGACTGTCGGTGATGGAGTATCATATCACGCGGGAAAAATGGAGGAAAAGGGGGGACGCGACATTTCTGACGAAAATCAGAGGCGCAGGGGGAGTTGACCGGAGGTCAACACTCCCTGGCCCCTGATTGGTCCACATCGGACCGATCTTGACTAATTTATTACACGTATTAAATGAATTAATTAGAAATTATTTATAAAATAAAAAATGTTTATAAATTAATAAAGTATTTATTTATGATTTTTATTTATTTTTTTGAAATATTTTATTACGGTTTTATTAAAATAATGTGTATATGTATGTATTTACATGTACTTTTGTGTATTTTATTTTTAATTTGTTTATTTTCTTTTATTATTTTATTGGCTTATTTTATAAATTTATAACTTATTTTTATGAGTATAAATGTATTTTTATTTAATTTTTATGAGTTCATTTACATTTTTAAATAAATGTGTTTATGTATATGTACGTATACTTATAGGTATTTTACCTATATATTATATACATTTTATTTATTTAATGAATTTTATTTGTTTTTATTTTGGATTTGTATTCTTAATAAGTTATATATAATATATACATTGTTATAAAAAATATAAATGAATAAAGAATAAAAGAATAAAAATCCCTTTTATTTATGTACATATAGGTAGCATAGGTATTTTGCCTAGATATTACCTAGGCTTATTATATTTTACAAATGATTTTTGGTTTTATTCTAATGTCAATATGTACACGAATTATATACATTATCTACACAATTATAAAAATATGAATTTATAAAAATAATGAATATTGAATAAAATGAATATTTTAATTAGGTATTATGTACAAGAAGGGCCAAAAACCTAACTTCCACAGATGGACTCCAAAAATTATGAAACCAATTTTATAAAATAGTTCTTGAAATGCTATATAAATTAAAGGTGAGTTTGGGTGATTTGGAGTTTTTATTTGCAAGATATGGGTCTGTGAAGTTGAGATTTTGGCTTTTTATTTTGTTTATAAAATGTACACTGTGTGTTATTTTTGCACAAACTAAATTTTGTATTTTTATTTACAATATTATCTACAACTTTCATGAACAAAGTTTCTTTATTTGATGAACAAATAATTATGTACAAAATAGGTGTCAAAATGCATAAATAAATGAATTAATAAATGAGGTATTTATTGTATAAATGGCCCTTATCTCCCCCTACTTTATTCCTTGTCGACCAATTCCATGCTGGCCTTGGTCTCGGGGTTAGGGTCATAAAATATCTTCAATATTTTATTCCTTTTTCTTTTCTTCTCTTTATTCTATAATTTTGGCATTAAAAACCTTATTTAATGTGCAATTAATACAATGAATAATAGATGCTATTATATACAAATTAATGCTATTTACATGCATTTGCTGGGGTTTTTAAGGCCAAAATGATAGAATAAAGGTGATGAAATGAAGATTCATCAGTACTCCGGCTATAATCAAGTGGCCATTGCGCCCGAAGGCCAGGACAAAACAACATTCACCTGTCCATTTGGGACATATGCTTTCAGACGGATGCCTTTTGGTTTATGTAATGCCCTGACGACATTTCGAAGGTGCATGTTGTCCATCTTCTCGAACATGGTGGGTGACTATTTAGAGGTCTTCATGGATGATTTCTCGGTCTATGGCGATGGGTTTAATGCTTGTCTTGACTGCCTAGAATGCGTACTTCAGCGCTGCATAGAGGTCAATCTTGTCTTATCTTGGGAGAAGAGTCACTTCATGGTGACTCAAGGGACGATCCTTGGCCATATCATCTCCAACAGGGGCACAGAGGTTGATCCGACTAAGGTGGACATCATTTGAAAACTCAATCCACCGTCAAATTTGTGACAATTGTGGTCTTTTCTAGGGCATGTCGGTCTCTACCAACGGTTCATTCAGAACTTCAGTCGTATTGCCCGACCGCTCACTGATTTGCTGACAAAGGATAACGAGTTGTAGATGATAAGTATCTTGCGTCATTCGAGACTCTCAAGAATCTAGTTGTTAAGGCTCCTGTCCTTCAACCACCCGATTGGTCTCTCCCATTTGAGATCATGACGGATGCTTCTGATTTTGCCGTAGGGACTGTGCTTGGATAGAGGAGGGATGGATTAACGTATGCCATTCACTACGCTAGCCGAACTTTGGATGTCGCTCATCGGAATTACACTGTAACTGAGAAGGAGATGCTAGCTGTAGTCTTTGCTTTGGATAAGTACAGATCATACATTTTGGGATCAAGAGTGACTATCTTTACAGATCACATCGCCATCCGGTACCTCATGGCAAAGAAGGATGCTAAAGCTCACCTTACCAGATGGATCCTTCTGCTCTAGGAGTTTGATATTGAGATTAAGGATAAACCTGGAGTTAAGAATGTGGTGGTGGATCACCTCTTCTGATTAGAGAACCTTGAGGAATCTGAGCCCATTGCACCTATTACTGATACATTCCCAGATGAGGCGATACTTGCTATTTCCTCGCTCCCATGGTACGCCGACATTGTGAACTATCTTGTCGCCAAGACGGTTCTACAAGGTTGGCCCAGGCAGCGACTTGAGACCTACCTTGCGAAGGCCAAGTCATACTATTGGGAGGATCCTATCCTTTATCATGAAGGAGGGGATAGCATCTGGAAGAGGTGTATTCCTCAAGAAGAGAAGCATAGCGTCCTCACCTACTGCCACAAGCTTGAGACAGGAGGACATCATTCTGGGAGACGGACAACGCATAAGGCGCTCCAATCCGGCCTTTGGTGGCCTACTCTCTTCAAGGATTCCGATGAATTCGTGAAGAGATGTTGACTGTCAGGATATGGGTACTTGCAGACAGAGAGATATGATTCCCATGCAACCCATTCACTTTTGTGAGGTTTTTGACGCATGGGTATTGATTTCATGGGCCCATTTCCTAAGAGTCAGGGATTCGAGTACGTTCTGCTTGCTGTGGATTATGTGAGTCGTTGGGTCGAGGCAATCCCCGCCCGAACCGCAGATGCTAAGATTGTGTGTCGATTTTTGAGGAAAAATATTATTTCACGGTTCGGGGTACCTAGAGTTCTGATTTCAGACGGGGGGTCTCACTTTATCAACGACAAGGTAAGAGCCCTTGCAGATGAGTTCAGCATTGACCATCGTGTTGCCACTCCATATCACCCTTAGATCAACGGTCTTGCTGAAGTATCGAATATGGAGATCAAGATTATTTTACAGAAGGTAGTCTGCCCAGACCGAAAGGATTGGTCACAGCTTTTGGACTCGGTCTTGTAGGCCTATCGGACTTCCTTCAAGACACTATTAGGGACATCTCCCTTTCATCTCGTTTATGGAAAGACATGCCAATTGCCAGTGGAAATCAAGCACAAGTCACTATGGGCAGTTACAGAGTTATTATTGGATGCCGAGAGTATAGGAGAACAAAGGAAAGCAAAGTTGGCTGCCCTGGAGGAACTGAGATATACAACCTTTTCGAGCTTACAATACAAAAAAAGTGAAGATATGGCACGATTCTCATATCATCCATAAACAATTTGAGCCTGATCAGCGTTTATGGTTGTTTGATTCTAGGCAGAAATTATTTCCAGGGAAATTACAGAGTAAATGGAAAGGTCCTTATGTGGTTAGAAAGGTACATGACAATGGAAGTATTGATATATCCGAGTTATCATCTTCCTCTACCTTTCGCATCAACGGTCAGCACCTGAAACTATATCTAGATCATGATCCGCTGACCATTGACGTTGCCCCCATTCATCTGGCATGAGATGTGCTCTTTGACTCACATCACCTGCATCTCATACATGGTTATCACTTCCATCTCCCACTGTATAGATCCATATGTCCATATCATTCATTCATTCTTTATGTCTGCTACCCCGTCGTCATCTTATGGTTTTGCTATACTTAGGATTCACCTTGTCTTAAGTATAGGGGATGCACACATTGAGTTGTACTATTCTATGATACCCTCTTTTGTCTTCTTTTTGTCTATACTCAGGGTATTTTACCCTTAGTATAGGGGGAGACAGACTGAGCTCTAATTTGTTATTCTCTTTTTCTTTTCTTCTTTTACTTTAATAATCTTCTTTATCTATTAAAAAGGTGCTGCCCCTTGTTGTCAGTATTCTATACTTATCACACACTTCGTCCTAAGTATAGGGGGGTGTGCACCCCGAGTTATTCTATTTTTCGATCCTCTCCGTTGTCTCCTCTTCTTGTTTATACTTAGGGATATCATACCCTAAGTTTAGGGGGGAGACAGTCTGAGTACGATCTGTTCATTCCCACCCTTGACCCTCCCTGCTTTGTGTACAATCTACTATACTTAGGAATATTTGATCCTAAGTATAGGGGGGACAGTCGGCTTCTCATTCGTTCATTCATTCCTTCATTCGTTCTTTATTCTTTAGACTTTTCTATACTCAGTACGAGTTATGTCTTCTCTTTTTCTCTCTGATCTATGAGCACATAGCTCTAGCTAAGTATAGGGGGGGTCATATATACTACGTATATACTTTATCCATAACTCGTACTTTCATATTTTTCTTAATAAATATGGCAAATTACACTTATAAATTCATTAAAAACTTAATAAAAAGATGTTGATTATTCGTCAAATCCTTTTTGTATTTACTGATTAATAAATCAGGTGAAAATATTTTTTGCAAAATGTTTGAAAAATAGTTTGAAAACTTTGTGAAAAATATTTTGAAAACTATTTGGAAAACGTTTTGTTACATGTTGTCAACCTTTGTAAAATGTTTTATTTGTAAAAATTTATTTTCTTTATGTGAAATAAAAATGATTGAAAAACGATTTGCAAATGGTTTAAAAATGGTTGCAAAAATATTTTAAAAAATCTATATATACTGCTTGAAAAACCTTTGCAAAATGATTTTCAAATGTGTGTACATGTTTGTAAAATTGTTTGTAAAAAATATTTTGGACTATACTTTTTAAAAATTATTTGAAAAACCTTTTCAAATAAGTTTAAGGAATATATACATCACACCAAAATTTATTATATATACCTATACAATTGACCACTCACCCTTGTAAATTCTTAAAACATATTTCTTGTATATATAAGATGCTTCCCCGTGTAAATATTTGTACCTAGTTTTTATCCAAAATCTTTGTTTTCAAAAATACCAAAAACCTTTGCAAAATTAAAATACCAAAAACATTTGAAAAATATTTTTGAAAAATACAAAAAATGCATATGCACCATCTTTTCAAAACTCCATAAAAAAGTTCAGAATGTTTGAAAATTGCATCACAAAAATATTTCCTGCATTCTGCATAGCATTTTCATAGCATTAGCATTTTTTTTCGATTGAGTTTGATAGTTGAACAAATCTAAGTAAAATACGAAGATTGGAGCTTGGTTGGGCCATAAATCTACCTAATTAACAGGAACCTTATAGGAACTTGAATTGAAATACTTCAGGTCTAGTTGACTTAATTCTTTGAGGATCACGAGACTTGGTTCAATGGATTCTTGACTGCCTAAGTAGAGTATTTTGGAGCACACGCACGACTCTTGTTGATAATGACCTAACTTGGACACCTGCACCTTTCACTTGGCTCAACTCAGTTGGAGTGGTGAGGGGATTGGATTTGTCGGTATGAATCGCACACAAGTGAAAGCACTTGTCCTCCTCTAGGGAGGGAAGTGCACCCCAACCCGTCCAGTGATGAGGAATTCTAAAGACAAGAGAGTGTGGGTTGCAATAAAGCTTCAAAAGAGGGATAGTCTACTAGCTCAAGAGGAAAAACTCCCTACGTAAATGCTGCTGTATATAGTATTTCAAAAAAAACCTCCAAAAAAGTGGACATGCCTGCATAAAAATAAAATGCCTGCCGGAGTGTACATATGTTGTATAGTCAATAAGCAAGCTTGAGCATCAAAGTCAAATCATGTGAGCCTGCAGCTGGATGACTTGACTATACTAGTCTTGCATCCTAGGATAGGTAGCTACACTGGCTACTGTCCATTCTTCTCTTCACCCTCTCCTCTTGAGCTGGTTGCCACTTGAACTTAGAAGGGAATACCCCGCTCATCGAGGAAGGAGTTATTGGATTGGGGAATCATTGGATTGTCATGCTAGAGAAGTCAGTCTCTTTGTCATTCTAATTGGGGAGAGCCACCATCACTTACATTGTACGAGTTAGATTCATAGTCGTAAGGGTTTGCGTATGAGTTGAAATATTTCTGACCTGGCTATTGAGGAGACTTGTGCAGAGTATTGGGATTATCGAAGGCAATTGGATTTCAAATCCGATTCCCATTAAGGTTCTGCCCGCACTAAAATTCCAAAAGTCCAACTTAAGCTCCAAACTTTGATTTTGTGAAGACAAGTTTGACAATTAAATTTAATCCATCTTTCTTCTTTTTCTTTTCTTTGTTTTTCTTTTTTTGCACTTATTGCATAAGTGTTTGCTAGGGACTAGCAAAGGCAAGTATAGGGAGATGATGAATCCACATTTCATCATCTTTATTCTATCATTTTGGCCTCAAAAACCCTAGTAAATGCATGCAAATACCCTTAATTCCTGCATTTTAGCATTCATGCATGCGCGTGTAAATACTGTATAAAATACAACTTGAAAGCCAAAATTATAAAATAAAGAAAAGAAAAGAAAAAGAATAAAATATTGTAAATATTATTTGACCCGAAACTCCGAGACCTAGGCATCTCGATGACTAGGTCGACAAGGAATAAAGTAGCGGGAGATAAGGGTCAAAATACCAATAAAAATTCCTTTTATTTAATTCATTCTTCATTCATTTTAGGACCTATTTTAGTTTCACTTTTTATACTTTAAATAAGGAACTTTGTACATGAAAGTTGTAGATAATTAAATAAAGAAAAATACAAAATTGATTTCACTCAAAAATAATGTACAGATAAAAAGTTACGATCTAAAAAAGATTCCAGAATCCCAACTTCCCAGACCTGTATCTCTCAAATAAAAACTCAAAACGTACCAAATTCATCTTTAATTGTATATAATTTTCAATAAGCTATTTAATGAAGGTGATTTCATATTTTTCGGAGTTATGGATTGAAAGTTGAGTTTTGGACCCCTATTGTATACTTATATATTAAAATATTCTTTTTATTTATTATTCATTATTTTTGTAATTTTATATTTTTATAATTTTGTAAATATTATTTATAATATATGTGTACACTAAAATCAGAATAAAACACTAAATAAAACACAAAAATATAATACTTGTATAAAATACATAGGTATAATACCTATAAATATGCCCATATACTTAATACTTCTATTTATTTATGTGTACAAAACACTTCAAAAAAATAAAATAAAAATATATTTAAGTGTATAAAAATAAGTTATAAATTTATAAAATCATAAATAAAATAAATAAAACTAAATATACAAAATAAAAATAAAATATTAAAATATATAGATATGTATACCTATATAGGCCATAAAAGGCAACTTGTATTTTTATACCTTAAAAAAATAAATAAAAACCATAATAAAATAACTTAGAAAACAATAAATATTTTTCATTTAATAACAAAAAAATAATAAATTGATTTGCTATTTTTAAATAAATTTTGAAGAAATTTAAGGGCTTTTTCCTGGTTGGTCCACGTGGAAGCGTGTCGTGGAAGCGTCGAGGCGGTCTCCACCACCTCCGGCAAAGCCTTGCCGTCGAGGTTTCTTCCTCAGGTGTTCACACCTTTAAGGCTTTGTATTCTCCCTATTTTCTTCGCATTTTTCATTTACCATCATCTTAGGATTAGGTCCCCATCTTTATCTTCGCGTTTAGTCCATAAATTCACCTAAATGACCCCTTCGCCGGAGTTGGCTCCGGCCATCCTCCATTTCACCGTCACCCGCACCCATTCGTTCCGTCAACAGTCGAGGCACTTTGCCCTCGACGGGTTAACCACTTTCTGCATGTATCTGGAGCATAACGAGGGCCTGGGGCCCATTTTGCTACCCGCCGGAGACACCTTGAGTTTCTCAGCTCCGCCAACTTCGTGGTTGCGCTACGACGCATCTCCGACTATTCTGAGGGTACCAGCTTCAAGAGGACACTTGCAGGAAGACACTGGGCCCATTTTGAAGCTTTAATCGTCACGGATGAGGAGGGGCGAGGCTGAGGAAGTTCTCCGTCCGAGGCCTTCTTCCCTGTTCTTCGTCATTATCTTCTAGACGTCAGATCTCATGCCCTCTACAGATTGCACAGCAGCCGTCAGATCTTGGCCAGCCTCAGTTGTTGATCACCTTTTCCAGATCTGATCTCGGCCGTTCGTTGCGAAGCGTCATCGGTACACCAGGACCTGCCACGTGTTTAAGTGGGAGAAATCCCACCATCAGACCGCGCCTAGGATTGGGTACATTGCAGAGTCGCCCAATCATTTTTGTCATTTATTTATTAGTGATAAATTTTTCCTTTGCAATTTTAATATTTTGTAATATTTATCAAAAGAACCCAGGTTTTCTATAATTGCCATCAGGCCCTTGCCAGCGAGGCTCACTTGCGCGGGCACGTGTGCTTGGCTATTTTGCAACCAAGGACATGGCCTTTGTTGTATTTCTAAATAGCCCTGAAACTTGTCTATCACGTTATAATATTTGTGGGTATTTTGTAAATCAACCTTTAAGTTTTTGATAATTGCAAGTCAGTCCCTGCTAGGTCATGTGCCCCGTGCCCGTAACGTTGGCAATTTTGCACTTTTACCCCCGAACTTCTGTCAATTTCTAATTAGTCCGTAAATATTTTTAATTAGTTATAATTTTCTGGAAAATTGCATTGTGGTCCCTCAAACTTTCTGTTAATTACAAAAATACCCCTGCTAGGCTGAATTTTATTTTTGTATCTAGCATTTATTTCATGCATCTATAAAATTTGAAAAATTTCCAAAAAATTTGCATAGCTTCCTGTTTCATTGCACTTTCGCACCATATTTTTTTTGCATTTTTGTTGCATTTTTATATTTATAAAAATTCTAAAACTTGCATTTTCTTCACTATTTGCATTAGAAAATACCTAAAAAATATAAAAATTCTTTGAAAATTCCAAAAAATTACATTTTGTGTGTTTTTGCATCTTTTAACTTCAGACCAAAAAGCATAAAAAAAATACAAAAGAAAACTCTTAAAAATTACAAAACCCCTAAAATCTTTATAAAAATCATAAAAAATCCTAAAAAATCCTAAAAATGTAATTTCTATTTCTGATTTTCCCTATTTTGTTATCTTTATTTTAAAATTAATTTGGGGAATTTTTTATTCTATTTGACATTTTTCATCCTCATTTTAATTTCAGCTTTTTTTATTCATGATTTTCAGTATTTTTGACTTTAAGAATACCAAAAAATTAGCAAAAATATAGGAAAAACCAAAAAACATTAGAAAAATATTAAAAGCCTAAAAATATTTTATTTCTTGTATTTTAACTATTTTTACTTAATTTTATAAATACATTATCTCTCTCTTCTGATATTGTATATATACTTTATTTAATTCAAAAGAAAAAGAATTTTAAAAAAATATATAAAATATAAAAAGAAAATACAAATTCAGAAATTAAAAATCAAAATATAAAAATATAAAACAAAAATAAAAAATGTATAAAATTAGAAACCCACAAAAATAACATTTATAGACAAAAACATCACAGTCATTTTTGTGCATTGATTTTGCCCAATCTGTCCTGCTTGTTCCTTGTGTTCGATCTCTACATACTTGCTTCTATACACATCTTTTATGTAGAGTTAAAATAAATTTTAACTCCACATCTTGCTTTTCATTATTTGATCGTTGGTGTGCGTTGATTGTTGACTTAGCCCGGATTTCTGAGCGGTCAACGCATCGATTGTGTTCCCGCCTTGTGTAGAATACATGATCACCTGATTTTTGGGTTAATCATGCACCGAGGAGCCTCCAAGATTGGATTCTTAGGTTTCTCTTCTAGTATTCAACATTTGGTCCTTTACATTAATTATAATTCCTGTTTAGGGCGATTTCTTCATTTTCATACCAATATATATATATATATCATCTTTATAAAATTTATTGTCTTGCATCCCATATGTAAAGCATTGGGAAGTGATGCAAGTCTTCTATCTGAGCATTCATCATTTATGCACTAAGGTGAGATTTCCATCTTAGTGTCGCCATGCATTGATTTGCCGTTCTCTCTCTTTAATTTTGAGAACTTAGGGACAAAAGAAAATCCAAAAATGTTAGGCATTTTGATATTGAAAATACTCAAAAAAATGAAAATAAAAAATTAAAACAAGGGGACTGCTAATTGAACTTTAACCTAAATAAAAGCCATGACGAACATCATTATTTGGGGTTTACAAAGACCACCTTGTATTTAGGTACATTCCAGACTAAGTGAGGCACGACCCTTAAGGAATAGAGCTAAAAACCCGATCTATGGCTGCCTCAGATACCACCTGGGACTGACGAAGTATTGGCGCTTCTATCGTACATGACCGAGTAGGGCCATACCGACGATGGTGTTCCCTCCTTGTGTGGAGCATTGGACTTGGTCTGAAGTATTGAGTCTAGGCCACGCCCTCATGAGTGTTTATGTCTCATTGGTTTGTGTCTGAGTACCTCGCTTGTGAGGGAAGTAGTGGTTTCCCTATCAGCTTCCTCTCTCTTATCTTTGGTTGAGTAACCACCCATGATTGGTATTGAGGACCTTAAAAAGTACAGATCACATGATACAAAGGATGTGGAACAACTACGAGGATACTTTCCTAGCAGTACATGCTCTCCTTTAGGGTTAGTCGTTAAAGACTCACGATAATTTGTACGTGAATCACAACTCTTAGAACTAAAAATATAAAAATAATCGAACTCTCAAGGCTTCACATGTGTTGAGTTGGTGAATCCAAATTTGCTTGGTGTTTGTTTGTTTGTTTAAATTTAGGTTCAAAGATCTAAGTCCTGTGTAGTCGCACAATTTTGCCATTCTTCTTTTCTTACTTCCTCTTCGCCCTTTTCTTATCGTGAGCCTTCTATTTTTTTGCATTGCCTTTATTTCTTATTCATCATTGTATTCTTCATCCAAATCAATCTTCTCTTCCCTTCGAGATAATGACTACAGGACGACTTAGTCGGGACCTTGCCAACACCCACATCAACTCCTCAAGTTCGACATCTCCAATAATTCGGGACGATTCCTAGGTACATGGTTCAGACTTCGTGAACCACCCTCAGGACTTCCCGCTTCTTCTTCCTTACACAAACCGTGAAAACTCTCTTCCCAAATTCTGCCCTTCTTGGATGGAGATTGATTTCACTCCATACACTTCTCCATCCCTATAAGATTCAGATTTGACCCTAATTCTGAATTATTCTCTCCATTTGGTGCATGCATATAGACTGATCAGGGTGTATTTCCAATTGCAGATTTTGACCCCGATCTGGAGCCCATTCCTTCATAGAAAGAATTAGAGATGGCTCCCGCTGGCAAAGGAAAGGGACTGATGTAGCCAAGCACAGAGCCGAACACAGAGCAGGGAACTAGCCCAAGTTAGAATGAAGTGAGCAGTCAACTCTTGGCCTCTATCCAGGCCATTCAACAACAATTAGCTGACCTAGCTCTAGGTCAGGTCACCTTTCAAGATATATTGAATGACCTGAGGAGGATATCAGAAGAGAAGGAGATACCTTGAGGAGGAGGTGATGATAACAATAGTGATGATGAAGATGATCACTCTCTAGATGAACCTCCCGGAGGTGAGGACAAAGCATGGGGAGGACGACCCAAGCCAACCCTCAAGCAATCATACAACCCTTGGGGCGGTCACATCAATGAATGGATCCATATTCCACCAGTCCATGGACATTTTGAGCTGAAGTTGCAACTCCGTTGCTCCTCCCCAGCTTCCTCAGGAATTATAATGAGGAGTCGTACATCCATCTACAGCAGTTCGGCCATATCTGCAGCACGACGCACTACCCCATCATCTTGTTGGGCATAGTCAAGACAACTACCTTCCACATTAGCCTTCAGTATAGAGCACTCTACTGGATAAACCAATAGAGATGTGGTAATGACTTAGGAGGATTTGAAGTCAGCCTTCTTGCACAAGTACTATCCTCTCCGCCATCTTAATATCACGTGGTCGAAGATTACTAGAATTTCCTAGGGACCCCAAGAATCCTTTTATTAGAACTGGGAGGTTTATTGACCTGATTGAGAAGTGCCCCCATCATGACATCTCGAGGACCAGCTTCGTCAAGTACTTCTTTGGGGGTTTGACAAAGTCTAGTCAACTTTTGGTTGACGCCGCCTGCGGAGGATCACATTTTAACAAGGACGAGGATGCGATATGGTAGATCTTTGAGGAGATGGTTGAAGGAGAGTCCGCTTTATCCTCATCTCGCTCCTTCCAGATTCACCTGCCACAATTGGTCCTCTACAAGAATGTAAACATGGTGGACACTCATGAAATCAACATGTGCGACAATTCATACTTGAGCATCATTGGAAACCAAATGTCAAAAATTGATATCATTAAGAAGAGGTCGTAGGACCTAGAGAAGCTCGTTGGGATCGAGCAAAGGATGAAGAGCTTAGACGAGCTCGATATTATCACCCTGCAGCTGGAGCTGCTGGAGAATACCATCAAGGGATGCAACATTGTGACAGTCGTACATGAGCCTCCAGCTGAGAAGAAGGAGAAGACATAGCCACATATGCCTCAACCGAGTCCTAGTTAACATCCGGTCCAACACGTATACTACGTGCAACCCCTGAGGCAGTCGCCGCCACAGCCGCAGACACGGATTGTTGTCTACCATCCATCTGAATTCCAGCCTCAGTATCTTGAGCCATGTTCTCCACCTACCCCACTCATTCAGGAGGTGAATGACATCTGGAGCAATGATCAATAACTGACCTGTCCTCAAGGAAAACCTTGGAGATAGAAGTAGTTCAGTCGGCCATATCAACAACAATAGGGAGGATGGAATTTCCTGTCCAACCTGGTCCATCACCAGCATCCTATGCAGCAAGGATACACTTGGAGGTAGAATAAATATCAGCTGTAGTTTGGATACCGAAACCAGCAGTACCAACAATTGGCTGCTCAATACCATCACCAATACTCCTCCCCGCTGTACTACTCGTACCCTTCTCTTCCTCCTCCTCCTCCTCATTACTCACAGTGTTACAGCATTAGCCTCTCTCCTACCATCAGAATCAACGATCTCATCAGCCTGAACTATCTTAGGTTGCTCCATTTAACCTGGCCCTGGATTGTCTGGCTCAACTAGTGAATAACATGGTTGAGATGAGACAGAAGATAGACAACCTGACAACCGCCAAGACTGTCATTCCGGCTCAGGTCGAAGCCAAGCCGAACAACTTTTGTCATAAGGAGAAGGTAACTTGCAGTGCCCCACCCGATTCATGTGAAAATAATGTCTTTTTATCTAACGTTGTAAGTCTCAGGAGCGGTAGGACACTTCATCCATCTACGACAACGAAAGGGAAGAACCGAGCGTCCGACGGTGAATCATCAACCAGGTTGACATCAGGGTCAATACACTTTTTTGGAGTATCAACACATACGAAAATACAAAAAAATGAAGAAAATACAAAAATACAAGAAGAAAGCCGCAGTCCTGATGAAGTCATGCTATCCTTGGAGACACCGGCACCAGCTGCAGAACCAGAGCCAACTGATGGAGCTGAGCCTGTTATTTTTCGTCCACCAAGTGTAGATGAATGTATACCTTTTTGCCATCTACTTGTATAGAAACATATGGAAAAATTTTTGAATGAAAGTAAAAGCATCTTTTTATTATGTACATATGCTTTTTCTTTTACAATTAAATCAAAAAAAGTAAACAATTTTGAAAAATGCTTTGTCTAATACGAGCATCATTGAAATTTTGCAAAATATTATGCTTGAGATGCCTCTTCTGAAAGCCATGGAGTACATGCCCATTGTGAAGAAAGGACTCAAAGAAGCATGTACAACAAAGCATCCACCCCTTAAAACCAACACATAAAATATGAAAAGCATATCTGCACCATAACAACAATAAATGCCATCAACAACCTCCCGCACAAGATGAAAGGCAAGGGAGCACCACTCATCAGATGCAAAATCTTTTATCACGAGTTTGAGTGCACCTTGCTTGATAGTGGGTCTTCTATCAACCTCCTGCCAGTGTCACTACTTACATAATTTTTGCTAGGATCGCTCAAGCCAACTAAGATGATTCTACAGTTTGTGGATCGATTCGTCAAGCAGCCTAGGGGCATGTTGGAGGATGTGATTATCACCATTCATGGGATGCAATTCCTTGTTGATTTCATTGCCTTGGACATGGATACCTTCACACCTCTACTTTATACCCCGATTATCCGTGGTCGGTCGTTCCTTCGAACAATTGAGGCTGTAGTTGACTACGACAATGGAGAGATCACGTTCCGATCCAGTACTGATAAGATTCAGATAGAGACCATTCCTGAGCCAAAGACAATAGAGGCAACATCTGAAATGAGAGTGCTTGTACCAGAATGTTCTGAGGACAGTGACTTTTTAACATTTCAGAGATACAGATCTATTTTTGGATGACAAAAGAACCCTAGAATTCCTCTCTACAGAGGAAGTACAGCGAAAGCACAATCCAATTAATAGAAGTCTTTGAAGAAGAGGTTTTTGCTAATGTGTAACTAAAAAAGTTTAAAAAATCTCCCTCATCTGAGCATGAGGATTTCATCGCTGATCTTTGTGATGTTTTGAATGAAGAAGCAAAATTTTCAGAGGTGGACAACCAACAACTTAAAGAGCTAGCACCTGTAGTCATCGCTGAAGTCACCATTTAATCAACTCCCATACCACCAGAGCTCAAACCGTTGCCCTCAAAAATGAAGTACGTCTTCCTTGCGGAAGAACCCAATATATATCCGATCATTATAATTCTCAACTGACTGAAGACCAAGAATCTTGTCTGATGGATTTTCTTGAAAGAAACCACAAGGTGATAGGCTAGAAGATATCGAATCTCCATGGGATCAATCCATCATTGTATTCGCATAACATTTACCTGGAAGAAGACAACAAACCTTCCCATGAATTCAACGAAGACTGAATCCGAACCTTCGGGAGGTTGTGATGAAAGAAATTCAGAAATGGTGTGCAGTGGGATTCATTTATCCCATCTCCGACTCCATGTTGGTGAGTCCCCTGCACGTAGTGCCAAAGAAGTTTAGGATCACCATTGTGACCGGTGATAAAGGAGAGGAGATTCCGACCATAGTACTGATGAAACGAGAAATACAAGGGTCTAAATGCCTCACACAAGGCGGAGACAAAGTCGTCGTGGTGACCCTCGATAAATCCCAATCTAATCAACAATTAACCCACGACAATTAAATCAAGCAAAGAAAGTAAATGTGGAGTCAAAATTTATTATAACTCTACAATAAGTATGTATAGGTGCAAGTATGTGTAAAGTGTCGAACTCAGGGAGCAAGCAGGATAGAACAAGGCAGTAATGCTCAAAAATATGAAAGTGATCAAATGCCTATAAGTGCTACTTTTGGTGGGTTTTTGATTTTATCTTTTTTATTTTTAGTTTTATAATTTTGTATTTTGATTTTTAGTTTTCTAATTTTTTATTTTCTTTTTGTATTTTATATATTTTATATATTTTTTATTTATAAAATAGAGTATATAAACAAAAAAAAGAGAGGGATAAAGTAAAATTCAGGAAATAAAATGTTTTTGGTTTTTTATAATTTTCTAATGTTTTTGTGATTTTTACATATTTTTAATAATTTTTGTTGGTATTTTTAAAGTAAAAAATACTGAAAACAGTGGATAAAATAAAAAGCCGAAACTAAAATGGAGAAATAAAATAGAAAACAATAACAAAAATTCTCCAAATTAATTTTAAACAAAAGATAATAAAATCAAGAAAATTAAGAAACAGATATTCTATTTTTAGGATTTTTTATGAATTTTTAATATTTTTATGAAGTTTTTTAGAGTTTTTATATTTATATGGGTTTTCTTTTGTATTTTTTTAATGATTTTTGATCTGAAGTTAAAGGCACTACAAGATACAATTTTTTTTTTGGAATTTTTCTAGAAGTTTTTATATTTTTTATTTTCTAATGCAAACAATAGCAAATAAAAATGCAAACTAAAAATATGGCGTGAAACTACAATGCAATGGAACTTATGATAATTTTTTGGTAATTTTTGGGATTTTTTAGATGCACGAAATAAATAAAGATAACAAAATAGAAAATACACTACTAGCATGGGAATAAATGTAAATATCCATAACTCAGGGGCCAAAGTGCAATTTTCAACAAAATATATAACTAATAAACAAAGTTTCAGGACCAAATACAAATTCCAAAACCCGTAGGGGCACAAGTGCAAATATCCCACCCCAGCACGTGGTATGCACGCGCCGAAGGAGGGCCTAAATGTAATTAGCAAAAACCTGGGGGTTTAACTACAATTTTTCCAAAATTAATAAACTTAATTAAAAGTTCCTGGACTGAAATGAAATATGATAGACCACAGGGGGGTCCTCGCAAAGTACCCACCACCCCACGTGCGTGAGTCATGTGAGGTGACGTGGACTGGACCTAAATGCAAATATCAAAAGTCTAGGGGTCTAAATGCAAATATTACAAATTATTAAACTAAGCCTGAAAGTTTAAGGACTAAAGATAAAATACAAAATGGCTGGGGTATAGAGTGCAAAATACCCAAAGCTACGAGATCGAACGACGGAGACGTCGCCACTAATCCACGTAGCGGCCCAGGGACGCACGATGCTGGTTTGAAGATGAGTGGCTGTGATCATATCTGGCAAAGTAATCAACGGTCGACGTGGGCCAAGATCAGACGGCTGTGCGGTGATCTGGAGCGACGACCTGATCGGATGACGAAGAGGCGAGGGGGAAGAACAGGGAAGAACGCCGGCAAGGCAAACTTCCCCGAGCTAGATCTCGGTCCTCCGACGGTCTGGAAGCGTGCAGAATGGCCGGGCGTGCTCCTGGGAGGTCGGGCTAGATGCTGGAGGACTCGTCTTCGTCGGAGGAACGTCGAGGCACTGCCAAGAAGGCGGCGGAGGAACCGGGTCTAGGTACCTGATGAATCTGTGATTCATGACTCTAAAAGTTGAAAATAGAGCTGTGTTCCCGAGTAATTAGCTGCATATTTCCACTTATATTACATAATTAGCATTCATGCATGCATTGATAACATCTGCATTTTAGCATTTATATTGCATAAATAAGACACCAATCTCACTTGTAAAAATCACATGTATATTCACCATATTTTACCTATTTGTATATATTTTATATTAACTCCGAATCCAATAAAATCAACTCTATAGTGTATATATTACTAACACTAATTAAAGAAAAATATCAAAAAATACTAACTTGTAAAATTGACCAATAAAAGCCGAATCCAAGTTTGAGACCATGAACCTTAAAACGCACATATCTCTCTCATACAACCTCCGAATAAGGTCTACTCACTTTTAAAGTAATATACATTCAAAGACCTTTGAAACAAGACCAATTTCACTAAAATCGGAGGTCGTATGCAAAATTTGGGTTTTGGGCCCCTTTTGTATATTGTACAAATTGACTGTTTTGCCTATGTATTTTACCATTTCATTTTCTTAATTATTAAAAATAAAAAATAGATTAAGTTGTAAATATTCTTATCATATTTTTTCTATTTTTATATTGATTTTTCTCTCTTTTAAAAATGACAAAAAAAATTACAAAAGATAAAATGCGGTATTTTTTATTTATAAGGTACCACCCAAAAATACATTTTTGTACAAATGATCTCGTTTGATTTTCGGCCTTTCACAAAAGTTGTAGATCTCGTCGAGCCGAGCAACTTTTGTGTTGATCACTTTTTGATTTAAGCTCTTTTATTATAACTTTTTGATTTTTCTTTCCATTTAACTTTGGATTTTTCTGGGAGCGACACGTGGCAGCTCCTGGAGCCGCCATGTGTCGCATCCTCATTCACCCACTTATACCATTTTCCTCCTTCATTCAGGGCCATTGGATGAAAGGGTATTTCATCAATGGCCGAACTTCTCCTCTACCCATTCCTCCCCCACTCTCCCTTGACTTAAGGGAGAAGCCACCCATCGACAAACACTCCCACCCCATCTTCTCCACTCCATCTTCCATCTCTCCCACTCTCTCCATGTCCTCTCCAACCTCCACCTTCCCCTCTTTTTAAAACCTCTCCATCTCCCACACTCTTCCCCATCCGCCATTTCCATTGTGAGAGAGAGGAGAGCTCCTATAACCTTAGGTGACAGCTAGGGAGTGCAATAGTTGAGCAACGACCCATCTCTTCCAAGGCGAGATTCAGGAGTGCACGACCTCCTGTCGCTGCCGTATCTTCAAGCAGCTGAGCTCCGCCCCAGCTGTTGTGTCGAGCAAAGATCAGAGCTCTCCACAGAGCTCCCTCCCAGGCATCCGTCCACCCCTCCAGGTAATTTATCCTTAATTTTCTTCTTCCTCCTTCTCTACACCCATTTTCTCTATCCTCTATTTCATCATCTTCCTCCCACTGAATTACCAAAATTTTTACACATTCACGGATAAATCACACGTTGCGAACGCAACGGTGATTTTTATTGAATTTTTCAGAGCAATCTTATCAACCAATTAATCCAACATTTAAGGTTGCTAAACAAATGCATGATAGAACAGAGGATTTTGTAAGTCCTTGTTCTTGCCCTCCCTCACGTATTCTCTCTCCCCACTTCTTCTTCCTTCCACCATAGCCGAGCTTGTCTCGAGCTTTCTCCTTCATTGCAGGTACCTTCCAGCCCGACCATCCACCGCGCGCCGCCCTCGCGCAGACGCCGAGCAGCTACCCGCTGTCAGCTCCAGACCCCCGCGCCATCACCTGCAGCCTCCGCCTCCCCATGTGGCCACTCCATCCGCGCCTACCCGCCGGCGCACCTCCCCCCCCCACAGCGGCGCTGCGCCTCCCACGCCTTGGACTGTGCATCCAATGGCTCCAGAGCAACCGCACACCACCTCCGCCTCGCGGCAGTCCGCGCGAGGTCCTCTCCCCTTGTGCGTCTCCTCTGACCGCACCGAAGCCACTCGCTCCACCAGCTATGCGCACGGTTTGAAGAAGCACCCAGCTGCCCTCCACCCCGCTGTGCTCCTCACACCCCTCGGCCGTGCGGCGTGCGCGAGCCCTCCGTCCTCTGG
This sequence comes from Ottelia alismoides, assembly GCA_037367405.1. Lineage (NCBI taxonomy): Eukaryota > Viridiplantae > Streptophyta > Magnoliopsida > Alismatales > Hydrocharitaceae > Ottelia > Ottelia alismoides. Next base: position 43,307 of record JAZKJV010005668.1, on the reverse strand, counting down.
CCACCAGCCGCCGCCGACCTCTGTCCGTCCGCCATCGGCCACCTTGGAAGTCCTCCCCTGTCAAGCAAGCAAAACTGAGGAAGATCCATCGTACAATAAACAAATGGTGATTTGCAAAGGGGACACTTGACACCCCTTGCAAGTTATCAAAGAAAGTTTAACTTTTTGGTAATTTCATTCAAGTCCCTGTATTCCATTCATAACATTTGGCATTTATTTTCTTTGCATTCATACCCCTGCATTTACATATTTATTTTGTCATCATTCTATCATCCATTTTTAATTCCGAAAATTGCATTGTGTAGTATAACTCTTGTTCTACCATTTTAGCATTTATTTAAATTTTTCTGATTTGCAGAACATTTATGGGATTTAATTTGGGAAAAAATGCAATATTTTGCCCAATTGGATTGATTAATTGATTGCGTATTATGTGCTTGTCAAAAAATCTCTGAAAAATCATCTTTGGTAGATATAAGTTTATGCTACAACATATCCAAAAATCACACCATTTGCACGTACAGTTTATCTTAGAAAAATCATTTAGTGAAAATCTTAATCGATTTTTAATTATTCAACCGTTGAAGTGTTTTAACGAAATTCAAGTTGATTTGGATAACTCTTAACTAGATTGGATTAATTTTGTTTCTGAAAAATATCATAGTCTACTAATTATTAAAATTGGATTAGTCATTTTCACTAAAGTCTGCATTTTTTTATTATCCGTGCATCTAAAAATTCCAAAAAAATTAGTGTTATCTCATTTTATCTCATTTCACTATCTGGCCAAGTTTCATAATTTTTAGAATTAATTTGACTATATTTTTCAATTAACTTGTAATTTAGCCTGATTTCGCATGTGTCTTGCATAAAAAACCGAAAAAGACCAAAAAAATTATTCCCCGAAAATCACACCTTGGAAATTTGCTTCGAATCAACCTAAGGAGACAACTGCCTCCCTGAGTTCGACCTTGGACTTCCAACCAAGTAAAAAAAATTTGCCACATCTGATTAACTTGACATTAATTGAAAGTGGTTTTCGATTTGCTCTCATTATCCGACTGCAATGAACATTAGTAATTAATTTGGACATTAATTTGCTCGAATTAATAAGGGTAGCGGGAGCGTTATCAAAATGGCGCCGTTGCCGGGGGGGGGGCACGACTTAGGTTAAATTACAGTAATATCTGAGTGCTTGATTTTCTATCCCCGGGTAGTCTGACCCCCGGTTTTCTTGTGAATATTTTCTGTCTTTTTAATTTTTGCATTTTTGTGTCATTCTCTGACCTCAAATTATTTCTGTGCAAGGAACGTGAGGAGTCGAAGACGCTTCGAGGAATCGACATCTTAAATTCTTGAGTGTTTTGAGAGAATTTATACCTTTATTTTTCTTTATTTGCATCATTTCCAGCAGATCCCGTTTGGGTTCTCGCGTGCGTAAAGATAGTGGAACCGTGTCCCCGTATGCTGTATGGTTTGAATGGTAAATTTGGCTTGCACGAGCGGCTCCTCGAGCCACTCTAGGATTTGCTTGTGCTCGTAATTCTTTAGGACCACACATTGAACATAAAAGATGCACTTAGACCGCAGGACTTAGCCAAACATAATCTGTTCTTCACTCGCTAATAGAACTGCATGTCTAGGAGCGGCTTTTCATCGCTTGCATTCCATTTAGTGTAAAATTTCAATTCAGTCTTGCATCCTGCATTGTAGAGAGTTGGAGGCACTGTAAGTATTCTTACTCAAGCATTCAACATCGTTTTCTCGATTGCATCGGCTTTTTCCGATTCTCTCTCTCTCTCGGTTTTCTAACCTAGGATAAAGGAATTGGGACTGGACGGTAGACGTGATTGCTTGTGTGGATTAATATCATTGACAACTAATCTTTAAAATCGGGACTGCTAATTGAATTGGACCAAAAAAATTAACTAAAATTGGAGAATTTGTTTGCGGGAGACTAATCCCCGACCATGTTTTCAGGCTAAGTGAGGGTACTTGAGTGTGTATGAACACCTTAAGGGAGAGCCCAAATCCCTGCCTTCCATATCACATTCTGATTAATCCTAGCAAATATCACAAGTTGAATTTATTAAGGTTCACTGACTAGTACCAAGTAGCCTCCGTCTGTCTCAGGTAGATAGGGGCGAAATTGCGGTACTTCGCGACAAGTTGCCAGTAACCCCCCGGCGTGAAGTTTCGACCTTGTCAGCCTCCGCCTGCTTGCAGGTAGATAGGGGCAGGTCTTTGAATCTATCAACTTGGGATAGGAGCGAAGAGAGGAAGGACCGGTGGTATCTTAGGCGACAGGTTAAACAGGGGAGACGCATCCGGCTTTTAGCCGACTCTCCTATAGACCGTGTAACCTTTGCTATCTTGTCTGATAAACTCACACTTAAAATCAATAAGATTAATCGGACTCAACTTCTGGTCCTTCAACGTATTGAGTGTGAACTCGACGTTTGCTCTAGCGTTTGTCTTTGAGTCTGTCTATGTGTGTTATCCTATGTAATTGCACATTTCTACCTCCATTTGCTTACAATCATCATTTCCTCTTCAAAAATGTCGGGATATTGGTCCCCATACCCTGCGACCTCTGGTCAATCCTCCTCGACCATATACCATTCATCTTTGCCTTCTCATTCTTCCATATATCCTCCGCCACCCACGTGAGACCCTTACCCGTGGTTGGCTCCACCTCAATCCGATTATGAAGTCAGAACTTCGACTGACTTCTCCATTTCTTCGCATTTCTCACCTACTCCATATTCTAACACTCCGGATCCACTTCCATCTTGGGCTGACTGTCCGTATTCTCGAGAGCTTGCAGGAATCAAAGAATCAAATGAAGAGCAAGCCACTGCTGAGACAGATGATTGGCAAAACTATATGCCCCCACATACTTCATTCTCACCTCAAGTAGGGACCATACAACAATTTACATATACACATCCCGACTTGACCTTTGGGCATAACTTGGTCGATCGAACAACCAATATGGAGAGGCCTGAACATCATGATTTCCCTGACTTGATTGACCTTAGTGATCAAGCTTCCATTAAACAACCTTCATTCAGAGAGCCTATACATTCACACGATTGGACTCATGAGTTAGACTTACCAGTCTCTCGTTCATTGACTCCATTATATGAGGCTCCGACTAATGTCTGCCATTCAGATGGTCCATACTCGACCCAGCATTACATGCCAGAGTCTAGGTATGTTGAGTATGAGACCCTAATGTCTCAGCAGTATCCTCCAATTAAGCAACACTCTCCCATGATTTATCATGAGAATTTTGTGGAGGATGACATCTCTAGACTTATTAAGAAAAATGAATCATTTGGTAACAAGTTGAGAGATGTCATGGACATATTGCACTCAATTTCTTCCAGCTTGGGAATGATAGTGGAAAAGGAAGTAAGTAGATCTGATGTTGAAAACCAAGCAAGCATTAGGGAACCCGCACCTTTTGTACAACTGGAGTCCATTCTACCTCCCTCTTCAACTAACCACTTACCCTCCAATCCAGAGTCTGATCATGCATCTACCAAAAATACCAAAAAAATTGAAAAACCAAAAACTCACATAAAAATTGAAAATGATAATGATTTAAAAAAGTTGGATCCTACCCTAAGGGAAGCACTCGATGAAGAATTGATTTTCAAATTTCCCTTGATAAAGGCCATAGATCACTTCCCCGACCTCAAGAGATTTGTAAAGAGTAAAATGATGACCAAGAGGTCGGGAAAGAAGAGGACAAGGACTGAAAGACACATAGTGTCTATGGCCACCTCCCTGGTGATGGGGAGAAAGACCAAGAGCCGCAGAGTGAAGCGGTTGCCCCGAGTTGAATGTGAAATCAAAGACACCATCTTTACCCATGCGAGAATCGATGATGACTCACCGATAAATATCCTCCCGACCTCTGTGTTTGACAAGCTCAAACTCATGATACTTAGGATGTCGAGAGAGATCGTTCAGCTGGCTGATCGATCTATCAAACGACCGAGAGGAAATATTTCAGTCATCGATACTTTCAAAGGTGCTCTACTTCAGGTGGACTTCACGATCATTGACATTGAGCACCGATGAGAGTTTACCCAGTCTCCGATTATTCTCGGGAAGCCGTTCTTAGCCTTGGCTAAGGCGACTATAGATTGTGAGACTCGGGAGATCGATTTTTCAGCATTGGGAGAGCTTCGACCTCACCCACTCTTTGATACACTTTACTCCAAGGTGATCCACACATCCGCTGATACTCGTGACCATCGAGAGGTAGATGAGTCCCACCTCTCTGCTTCACCTGAGAGACCGACTATCCAGATGACCATTGGTTCAGAGACTCCCCACACCACCACTTCATCAACTGCTTGCACCACCACCGTGACATCTTCTAAGGAGGACTCACAACCAGAAGCTGACATTGAGTCGGACATGATTTTTGTTGATTGTCTAGACCATTTTGATGATCCGACACAAGAGCCCAATAATGCCAAGCCAACTGAGACCACTAGCTCCTTCTCGAGACATGTGCTGACCCTTCAGGAATATTACAATCTATATGGTGACTCGTCCTATGAGGAACCCATGGTCAGCACCATACCACGTCCCGGACCTTCCAAGGAGACAACCAAGACTAAATTGACTTCACATCAAAACACGATTGCCCCCTCTTCTGGTTGGCTATCTAGTGAGAGGAAGTCGAGAATTGATTCCTCGAGGTGTTCTCACGAACCTCTGAAGGCACGTCACTCTCATCTCCCTCTCGTTGATTCAGGTTCTAGAAAATCGACTAAGAAAATTTCCTTCAACATTCCGGAGAAGGAAGTTTTAGAGGATTCCTCATCGGGTCCAGATAAGGTGATAAATATGAGTGAGCTCAACTCGGCTGTTCTTAAGACTTATCTGAGCAAGCAGCCGTGTGTCGACCCTCGTTGGACGATCCCTACACCTCATTATTATTCATCTGAGGATGATTCTGACAACGACACATATGTATATTATCCACCTCCTTGCGTCCGCAAGAAGGTTCATCACAAACCTTCTTGATCCCTGTATATTATCAATCCTCCTTGTATATATATTTTTCCTCCCTCCCCAGTGATTCGAATCACTCGCCCTGGCTCCATATCATTTCATTTTATGGCTATACTTAGGATGATCAGATCCTAAGTATAGGGGGGAGAGTGACCCGAGTCTCTTCACCATTCGTTGTATATTCTCTAGATCTCATCGGTTCTCGCACTCATTCATGTCTTATACTTAGGCTGACCAGAGCCTAAGTATAGGGGGGATCAATGCCCATCATGTATATATACTCCTCCATTTCCCCTCTTAACCTCGCCCACCCCAATTTTGATCTTCTTCTACACTTAGGCTGCCAGAGCCTAAGTATAGGGGGGCGGAGCGGCTTCTATACATTTTGTTTTTTAGCTCTCCAACACTTAGCACGAGCTATGTCTTTTTCCTCAAAAGCACGAGCTATGTCTTTTTCCTCACTTTTCATGCTCTGAGGACATAGCACACGCTAAGTATAGTATGCCATCTGCATCTCATCTGCATAATTTGCATATGCAAGGTGAAAAGCTTGTGGGAGTAGATATAGAGGATGGACTTGATTTGACCTTAATCCACCTAATTTCAGAGGAACCTTATAGGAGCTGGAGTTGAGATTTTTCAGGTTAAGTGACTTAATTCTTTGAGTCCACAAGTCTATGTTCACATGTCATCTTAATCAGTCTAAGTAGAATATCTTGTGCACACGCATGATTCTTATAGACAGTGACCTAACTTGGACAAGCACCATACACGTAGCTCTTCATTGATGAGGTGATGAGGAGTAGAATCCTTTAGCTTGGAGTAGCACACGGGTGGAAACATCCATCCTCTAGGGAGGGTAGTGCATCTCAACCAAGTCTGGTAGTGTTGACGTCTAAGGACGGGACGTTGTGGGTTGTAATAATGCTTCAAAAGAGGGATAGTCTACTGGCTCAAGAGGAAAAACTCCTAATGTACATGCTGCACCTTGTATATAGTTCAAAAAAAAGAAGAAAAAAAGCAAAAAAACAGCAAAAAATGCAAGAAGTCCAAAAAAATCAGACAGGTCCAAGTGAAAATAAAATACCTGTCGGAGTATGTATATTAGCAAGAAGTCTGCAGCTGGATGACTTGGCTGCACTGGTCAGGCATCCCGAGATAGGTAGCTACACTGGCTACCATCCATTCTTTTCTCCACCCCTCCTCTTGAGCTGGTCACACTTAAACTTAGAAGGGAATACCCCGCTCCTCGAGGAAAGAGTTACTGGATCGGGTTATTTGAGTTACCTTGTTAGAGGAGGCTGGTTCTAAGCCATTTCTGATGTGGAGAGCTATTTTACACTTACACGGTACAAGTAAGAATCATAGTCATCAGAAATTTGCATTTGAGGATTTGTTCTGACCTGACTATTGAGGAGTCTTGAATAGAAGACTTGTGGAACTTGAAGTCTGTTAGGTCTTAAATTCGGATCCCAATAAGGTCCCGCCACACAATTAATCCAAAGGTCGAGTCAATCTCCATTTTCAACTTTTGTTCATGACCTTGGTATGGAACCCAAAATCATTTCACTCTTGCATTTCATTTAGTTGCTCGGGGACGAGCAAGGTTTAAGTATAGCGGGGTGATGAATCTGTGATTCATGACTCTAAAAGTTGAAAATAGAGCTGTGTTCCTGAGTAATTAGCTGCATATTTCCATTTATATTACATAATTAGCATTCATGCATGCATTGATAACATCTGCATTTTAGCATTCATATTGCATAAATAAGAAGCCAATCTCACTTGTAAAAATCACCTGTATTTTCACCATATTTTACCTATTTGTATATATTTTATATTAACTCCGAATCTAATAAAATCAACTCTATAGTGTATATATTACTAACACTAATTAAAGAAAAATATCAAAAAATACTAACTTGTAAAATTGACCAATAAAAGCCGAATCCAAGTTTGAGACCATGAACCTTAAAACGCACATATCTCTCTCATACAACCTCCGAATAAGGTCTACTTACTTTTAAAGTAATATACATTCAACGACCTTTGAAACAAGACCAATTTCACTAAAATCGGAGGTCGTATGCAAAATTTGGGTTTTGGGCCCCTTTTGTATATTGTACAAATTGACCGTTTTGCCCCTGTATTTTACCATTTCATTTTCTTAATTATTAAAAATAAAAAAAAAGATTAAGTTGTAAATATTCTTATCATATTTTTTCTATTTTTATTTTGATTTTTCTCTCTTTTAAAAATGACAAAAAAATTACAGAAGATAAAATGCGGTATTTTATATTTATAAGGTACCACCCAAAAATACATTTTTGTACAAATGATCTCATTTGATTTTTGGCCCTTCACAAAAGTTGTAGATCTCGTCGAGCCGAGCAACTTTTGTGTTGACCACTTTTTGATTTAAGCTATTTTATTATGTCTTTTTGATTTTTCTTTCCATTTAACTTTGGATTTTTCTGGGAGCGACACGTGGCAGCTCCTGGAGCCGCCATGTGTCGCATCCTCATTCACCTGCTTATACCATTTTCCTCCTTCATCCAGGGCCGTTGAATGAAATGGTATTTCATTAACGGCCGAACTTCTCCTCTACCCATTCCTCCCCCACTCTCCCTTGACTTAAGGGAGAAGCCACCCATTGACAACCACTCCCACCCTATCTTCTCCACTCCATCTTCCATCTCTCCCACTCTCTCCATGTCCTCTCCAACCTCCACCTTCTCTTCTTTTTAAAACCTCTCCATCTCTCACACTCTTCCCCATCCGCCATTTCCATTGTGAGAAAGAGGAGAGCTCCTATAACCTTAGGTGACAACTAGGGAGTGCAATAGTTGAGCAACGACCCATCTCTTCCAAGGCGAGATCCAGGAGTGCACGACCTCCTGTCGCTGCCGTATCTTCAAGCAGCTGAGCTCCGCCCCAGCCGAGGTGTCGAGCAAAGATCAGAGCTCCCCACAGAGCTCCCTCCCAGGCATCCGTCCACCCCTCCAGGTAATTTATCCTTAATTTTCTTCTTCCTCTCTTCTTCCTCCTTCTCTACACTCATTTTCTCTCTCCTCTATTTCATCATCTTCCTCCCACTGAATCACCAAAGTTTTTACACATTCACGGATAAATCACACTAACGGTGATTTTTATTGAATTTTTCGGAGCAATCTTATCAACCAATTAATCCAACATTTATGGTTGCTAAACAAATGCATGGCAGAACAGAGGATTTTGTAAGTCCTTGTTCTTGCCCTCCCTCAAGTATTCTCTCTCCCCACTTCTTCTTCCTTCCACCATAGCCGAGCTTGGCTCGTGCTTTCTCCTTCATTGCAGGTATCTTCCAGCCCGACCATCCACCGCGCGCTGCCCTCGCGCAGACGCCGAGCAGCTACCCGCCGTCAGCTCCAGACCCGCGCGCCATCACCTGCAGCCTCCGCCTCCACACGTGGCCACTCCATCCGCGCCTACCCGTCGGCGCACTGCCCCCCCCCCCACAGCGGCGCTGCGCCTCCCACGCCTTGGACTGTGCACCCAGCAGCTCCAGAGCAACCGCACACCACCTCCGCCTCGCGGCAGTCCGCACGAGGTCCTCTCCCCTTATGCATCTCCTCTGACCGTGCCGAAGCCACTCGCTCCACCAGCTACGCGCACGGTTTGAAGAAGCACCCAGCTGCCCTCCGCCCCGCTGTGCTCCTCACACCCCTCGGCCGTGCGGCGTGCACGAGCCCTCCGTCCTCTCGCCACCAGCCGCCGCCGGCCTCTATCCGTCTGCCATCGGCCACCTTGGAAGACCTCCCCTGTCAAGGAAGCAAAACAGAGGAAGATCCATCGCACAATAAACAAATGGTGATTTGCAAAGGGGACACTTGACACCCCTTGCAAGTTATCAAAGAAAGTTTAACTTTTCGGTAATTTCATTCAAGTTCATGTATTGCATTCATAGCATTTGGCCTTTATTTTCTTTGCATTCATACCCCTGCATTTACATATTTATTTTGTCATCATTCTATCATCCATTTTTAATTCCGAAAATTGCATTGTGTAGTATAACTCTTGTTCTACCATTTTAGCATTTATTTGCATTTTTCTGATTTGCAGAACATTTATGGAATTTAATTTGGGAAAAATTGCAATATTTTGCCCAATTGGATTGATTAATTGATTGCGTATTATCTGCTTGTCGAAAAATCTCTGAAAAATCAATTTTGGTAGATATAAGTTTTTGCTACAACATATCCAAAAATCACATCATTTGCACATATAGTTCGTCTTAGAAAAATCATTTAGTGAAAACCTTAATAGATTTTTTATTAATCAACCATGAAGTGTTTTAACGAAATTCAAGTTGATTTGGATAACTCTTAACTAGATCTATTTGGATTAATTTTGTTTTTGAAAAATATCATCGTTTATTAATTATTAAAATTGGATTAGTCATTTTCACTAAAGTCTGCATTTTTTATTATCCGTGCATCTAAAAATTCCAAAAAAAATAGGGTTATCTCATTTCATCCCATTTCACTATCTGGCCAAGTTTCATAATTTTTGGAATTAATTTGACTATATTTTTTAATTAACTTGTAATTTGGCCTGATTTCGCATGTGTCTTGCATAAAAAACTGAAAAAGACAAAAAAAATTATTACCCGAAAATCACACCTTGGAAATTTGCTTCGAATAAACCTAAGGAGACAGCTGCCTCCCTGAGTTCGACCTTGGACTTCCAACCAAGTAAAAATTTTTTTGCCACATCTGATTAACTTGACATTAATTGAAAGTGGTTTTTGATTTGCTCTCATTATCCGACTGCAATGAACATTAGTAATTAATTTGACATTAATTTGCTCGAATTAATAAGGGTAGCGGGAGCGTTATCAAAATGGCACCGTTGCCGGGGAGGCACGGCTTAGGTTAAATTGCAGTAATATCTGAGTGCTTGATTTTCTATACCCGGGTAGTCTGACCCCCGATTTTCTTGTGAATATTTTCTGTCTTTTAATTTTTGCATTTTTTGTGTCATTCTCTGACCTCAAGTTATTTCTGTGTGAGGAACGCGAGGAATTGAAGACGCTTCGAGGAATCGACATCTTAATTTCTTGAGTGATTTGAGAGAATTTGTACCTTTATTTTTCTTTATTCGCATCATTTCCAACGGTTCCCGTTTGGGTTCTCGCGTGTGTAAAGATAGTGGAACTGTGTCCCCGTTTGCTATGTGGTTTGAATGGTAAATTAGGCTTACACTAGCGGCTCCTCAAGCCACTCTAGGATTTGCTTGTGCTCGTAAATTCTTTAGGACCACACATTGCACATAAAAGACGCACTTAGACCGCAGGACTTAGCCAAACATAATCTGTTCTTCACTCGCTAATAGAACTGCCTGTCTAGGAGTGGCTTTTCATCGCTTGCATTCCATTTAGTGTAAAATTTCAATTCAGCTTGCATCCTCCATTGTAGAGAGCTGGAGACACTGTAAATATTCTTACTCAAGCATTCAGCATCATTTTCTCAATTGCATCGTCTTTTTCCAATTCTCTCTCTCTCTCTCTCTCGGTTTTCTAACCTAGGATAAAGGAATTGGGACTGGATGGTAGACGTGATTGCTTGTGTGGATTAATATCAGTGACAACTAATCTTTAAAATCAGGATTGCTAATTGAATTAGACCAAAAAAATTAACTAAAATTGGAAAATCTGTTTGCGGGAGACTAATCCTCGACCATGTTTTCAGGCTGAGTGAGGGTACTTGAGTGTGTGTGAACACCTTACGGGAGAGCCCAAATCCCCACCTTCCATATCACGTTCCGACTAATCCTAGCAAATATCACAAGTTGAATTTATTAAGGTTCACTGATTAGTACCAAGTAGCCTCCGCCTGTCTCAGGTAGATAGGGGCGAAATTACGGTACTTCGTGACAAGTTGTCAGTAACCCCCCGGGGTGAAGTTCCGGCCTTGTCAGCCTCCGCCTGCTTGCAGGTAGATAGGGGCAGGTCTTTGAATCTATCAACTTAAGATAGGAATGAAGAGAGAAGGACCAGCGGTATCTTAGGAGACAGGTTAAATAGGGGAGACGCATCCGGCTTTTCGCGGACTCTCCTATAGACCGCGTAACCTTTGCTATCTTGTCTGATAAACTCACAATTAAAATCAACAAGATTAATCAGACTCAATTTCGGGTCCTTCACCGTGTTGAGTGTGAACTCGAGGTTTGCTCTTGCGTTTGTCTTTGAGTCTGTGTGTGTGTGTTATGCCGTGTAATTGCACATTTTCTACCTCCATCTGCTTACAATCATCATTTCCTCTTCAAAGATGTCGGGATAATGGTCCCCATACCCTGCGACCTCTGGTCAATCCTCCTCGACCATATACCGTTCATCTTTGCCTTCTCATTCTTCCATATATCCTCCGCCACCCACGGGAGACCCTTACCCGTGGTTGGCTCCACCTCAATCCGATTATGAAGTCAGAACTTCGACTGACTTCTCCATTTCTTCGCATTTCTCACCTACTCCGTATTCTAACACTCCGGATCCACTTCCATCTTGGGCTGACTGTCCGTATTCTCGAGAGCTTGCAGGAATCAAAGAATCAAATGAAGAGCAAGCCACTGCTGAGACAGATGATTGGCAAAACTATATGCCCCCACATACTTCATTCTCACCTCAAGTAGGGACCATACAATAATTTACATATACACATCCCGACTTGACCTTAGGGCATAACTTGGTCGATCGAACAACCCGAATGGAGAGGCCTGAACATCATGATTTCCCTGACTTAATTGACCTTAGTGATCAAGCTTCCATTAACCAGCCTTCATTCGGAGAGCCTATACATTCACAAGATTGGATTCATGAGCTAGACTTACTAGTCTCTCGTTCATTGACTCCATCTTATGATGCTCCGACTAATGTCTGCCATTCAGATGGTCCATACTCGACCCAGCATTACATGCCAGAGTCTAGGTATGTTGAGTATGAGACCCTAATGTCTCAGCAGTATCCTCCAAATGAGCAACACTCTCCCATGATTTATCATGAGAATTTTGTAGAGGATGACATCTCTAGACTTATTAAGAAAAATGAATCATTTGGTAACAAGTTGAGAGATGTCATGGACATATTGCACTCAATTTCTTCCAGCTTGGGAATGATAGTGGAAAAGGAAGTAAGTAGATCTGATGTTGAAAACCAAGCAAGCATTAGGGAACCCACACCTTTTGTACAACTGGAGTCCATTCTACCTCCCTCTTCAACTAACCACTTACCCTCCAATCTAGAGTCTGATCATACATCCACCAAAAATACCAAAAAAATTGAAAAACCAAAAACTCACATAAAAATTGAAAATGATTTAAAAAAGTTGGATCCTACCCTAAGGGAAGCACTCGATGAAGAATTGATTTTCAAACTTCCCTTGATAAAGGCCATAGATCACTTCCCCGACCTTAAGAGATTTGTAAAGAGTAAAATGATGTCCAAGAGGTCGGGAAAGAAGAGGACAAGGACTGAAAGACACATAGTGTCTATGGCCACCTCCCTGGTGATGGGGAGAAAGACCAAGAGCCGCAGAGTGAAGCGGTTGCCCTGAGTTGAATGTGAAATCAAAGACACTATCTTTACCCATGCGAGAATCGATGATGACTCACCGATAAATATCCTCCCGACCTCTGTGTTTGACAAGCTCAAACTCAGGACACTTAGGAAGTCGAGAGAGATCGTTTTGTGGCTGATCGATCTATCAAACGGTCGAGAGGAAACATTTCAATCATCAATACTTTCAAAGGTGCTCTACTTCAGGTGGACTTCACGATCATTGACTTTGAGCACCGAGGAGAGTTTACTCAGTCTCCGATTATTCTCGGGAAGCCGTTCTTAGCCTTGGCTAAGGTGACTATAGATTGTGAGACTCGGGAGATCGATTTTTCAGCATTGGGAGAGCTTCAACCTCACCCACTCTTTGATACACTTTACTCCAAGGTGACCCACACATCCGCTGATAGTCGTGACCATCGAGAGGTAGATGAGTTCCACCTCTCTACTTCACCTGAGAGACCGACTATCCAGACGACCATTGGTTCAGAGACTCCCCACAACTCCACTTCATCAACTGCTTGCACCACCACCGTGACAGCTTCTAAGGAGGACTCACAACCAGAAGCTGACATTGAGCCGGACATGATTTTTGTTGATTGTCTGGACCATTTTGATGATCTGACACATGAACCCAATAATGTCAAGCCAACTGAGACCACTAGCTCCTTCCCGAGACATGTGCTGACCCTTCAGGAATATTACAATCTATATGGTGACTCGTCTGATGAGGAACCCATGGTCAGCACCATACCACGTCCCGGACCTTCCAAGGAGACAACCAAGACTAAATTGACTTCATATCAAAACACGATTGCCCCCTCTTCTAGTCGGCTATCTAGTGAGAGGAAGTCGAGAATTGATTCCTCGAGGTGTTCTCACGAACCTCTCAAGGCACGTCGCTCTCATCTCCCTCTCAATGATTCAGGTTCTAGAAAACCGACTAAGAAAATTTCCTTCAACATTCCGGAGAAGGAAGTTTCAGAGGATTCCTCATCGGGTCCGAATAAGGTGATAAATATGAGTGAGCTTAGCTCGACTGTTCTTAAGACTTATCTGAGCAAGCAGTCGTGTGTCGACCCTCGTTGGACGATCCCTACACCTCATTATTATTCATCTGAGGATGATTCCGACAGCGACACATATGTATATTATCCACCTCCTCGCGTCCGCAAGAAGGTTCGTCACAAACCTTCTTGATCCCTGTATATTCTCAATCCTCCTTGTATATATATATTTTTCCTCCCTCCCCAGTGATTCGAATCACTCGCCCTGGCTCCATATCATTTCATTTTATGGCTATACTTAGGATGATCAGATCCTAAGTATAGGGGGGAGAGTGACCCGAGTCTCTTCACCATTAGTTGTATATTCTCTAGATCTCATCGGTTCTCACACTCATTCATGTCTTATACTTAGGCTGACCAGAGCCTAAGTATAGGGGGGATCGATGCCCATCATATATATATACTCCTCCATTTTCCCTCTTAACCTCGCCCCCCCCCCAAATTTGATCTTCTTCTACACTTAGGCTGCCAGAGCCTAAGTATAGGGGGGCGGAGCGGCTTCTATACATTTTGTTTTTTAGCTCTCCTACGCTTAGCACGAGCTATGTCTTTTTCCTCGCTTTTCGTGCTCTGAGGACATAGCACACACTAAGTATAGGGGGGCGTGTATATATTACATATATACTTTACCCATAGCTCGTACTTTCACGTATTTTCGCGTACTTTTTGTTTTTATTTTGCAATAATTACGGGTGGGTAAAAATTGAAAAAAAAGTTTGTATAATACTTATAACTTCTGTAAAAATTAAAAAAATGTATACTTGTATATTGTGTAACATTTGTAAAATCTGTATAACACTTATAAACTCTTGTAAATTGTTGTAACATAGGAGGTATACCAAAGTTTTGAAAAAAAACACAAAAAAAAACAAGAAAATAGGCTTCTTATTTACACTTGCATATCATCCTTGCATTCAAAAAAAAGAGAAAAGAAAAAGAGTCTTGCATTTACATTCATCTACATAGCATGTCATCTGCATCTCATCTGCTTATCTTGCATATGCAAGGTGAAAAGCTAGTGGGTTCTGAACCAAGTTATGAGTAGATATAGAGGATGGACTTGATTTGACCTTAATCCACCTAATTTCAGAGGAACCTTATAGGAGCTGGAGTTAAGATTTTTTAGGTCAAGTGACTTAGTTCTTTGAGTCCACAAGTCTATGTTCACATGTCATCTTAATCAGTCTAAGTAGAATATCTTGTGCACACGCATGATTCTTGTAGACAGTGACCTAACTTGGACAAGCACCATGCACGTAGCTCTTCATTGATGAGGTGGTGAGGATGTAGAATCCTTTAGCTTGGAGTAGCACACGGGTGGAAACATCCGTCCTCCTCTAGGGAGGGTAGTGCATCTCAACCTAGTCTGGTAGTGTTGACGTCTAAGGACGGGACGCTGTGGGTTGTAATAATGCTTCAAAAGAGGGATAGTCTACTGGCTCAAGAGGAAAAACTCTTGATGTACATGCTGCACCTTGTATATAGTTCAAAAAAAAGAAGAAGAAAAAAAGCAAAAAAAATGCAAGCACTCCAAAAAAATCAGACAGGTTCAAGTGAAAATAAAATACATGTCGGAGTATGTATATTAGCAAGAAGTCTGCAGCTGGATGACTTGGCTACACTGGTCAGGCATCTTGGGATAGGTAGCTACACTGGCTACCGTCCATTCTTTTCTCCACCCCCTCCTCTTGAGCTGGTCGCACTTGAACTTAGAAGGGAATACTCCGCTCCTCGAGGAAAGAGTTACTGGACCGGGTTATTTGAGTTACCTTGTTAGAGGAGGCTGGTTCTAAGCCATTTCTGATGTGGAGAGCTATTTTACACTTACACGGTACAAGTAAGAATCATAGTCATCAGAAATTTCCATTTGAGGATTTGTTCTGACCTGACTATTGAGGAGTCTTGAATAGAAGACTTGTGGAGCTTGAAGTCCGTTAGGTCTTAAATTCGGATCCCAATAAGGTTCTGCCACACAATTAATCCAAAGGTCGAGTCAATCTCCATTTTCAACTTTTGTTCATGACCTTGGTATGGAACCCAAAATCATTTCACTCTTGCATTTCATTTAGTTGCTCGGGGACGAGGAAGGTTTAAGTATAGGGGGGTGATGAATATGTGATTCATGACTCTAAAAGTTGAAAATAGAGCTGTGTTCCTGAGTAATTAACTGCATATTTCCACTTATATTGCATAATTAGCATTCATGCATGCATTGATAACATCTGCATTTTAGCATTCATATTGCATAAATAAGAAGCCAATCTCACTTGTAAAAATCACCAGTATATTCACCATATTTTACCTATTTGTATATATTTTATATTAACTCCGAATCCAATAAAATCAACTCTATAGTGTATATATTACTAACACTAACTAAAGAAAAATATCAAAAAAATACTAACTTGTAAAATTGACCAATAAAAGCCGAATCCAAGTTTGAGACCATGAACCTTAAAACACACATATCTCTCTCATACAACCTCCGAATAAGGTCTACTCACTTTAAAGTAATATACATTCAAAGACCTTCGAAACAAGACTAATTTCACTAAAATCGAAGCTCGTATGCAAAACTTGGGTTTTGGGCCCTTTTTGTATATTGTACAAATTGACCGTTTTGCCCCTGTATTTTACCATTTCATTTTCTTAAATTTTAAAAATCCAAAAAAAATAGATTAAGTTGTAAATATTCTTATCATATTTTTTCTATTTTTATTTTTATTTTTCTCTCTTTTAAAAATGACAAAAAAATTACAAAAGATAAAATGCTGTATTTTATATTTATAAGGTACCACTCAAAAATACATTTTTGTACAAATGATCTTGTTTGATTTTCGACCCTTCACAAAAATTGTAGATCTCGTCGAGCCGAGCAACTTTTGTGTTGATCACTTTTTGATTTAAGCTCTTTTATTATGTATTTTTTATTTTTCTTTCCATTTAACTTTGGATTTTTCTGAGAGCGACACGTGGCAGCTCCTGGAGCCACCATGTGTCGCATCCTCATTCACCCACTTATACCATTTTCCTCCTTCATCCAGGGTCGTTGGATGAAAGGGTATTTCATCAACGGCCGAACTTCTCCTCTACCCATTCCGCCCCCACTCTCCCATGACTTAAGGGAGAAGCCACCCATCGATAACCACTCCCACCCCATCTTCTCCACTCCATCTTCCATCTCTCCCACTATCTCCATGTCCTCTCCAACCTCCACCTTCTCCTCTTTTTAAAACCTCTCCATCTCCCACACTCTTCCCCATCTGCCATTTCCATTGTGAGAGAGAGGAGAGCTCCTATAACCTTAGGTGACAGCTAGGGAGTGCAATCGTTGAGCAACGACCCATCTCTTCCAAGGCGAGATCCAGGAGTGCACGACCTCCTGTCGCTGCCGTATCTTCAAGCAGCTGAGCTCCGCCCCAGCCGAGGTGTCAAGCAAAGATCAAAGCTCTCCACAGAGCTCCCTCCTAGGCATCCGTCCACCCCTCCAGGTAATTTATCCTTAATTTTCTTCTTCCTTTCTTCTTCCTCCTTCTCTACACCCATTTTATCCCTCCTCTATTTCATCATCTTCCTCCCATTGAATCACCAAAATTTTTACACATTCACGGATAAATCACACGTTTCGAACGCAACGGTGATTTTTATTAAATTTTTCGGAACAATCTTATAAACCATTTAATCCAACATTTAAGGTTACTAAACAAATGCATGGCAGAACAGAGGATTTTGTAAGTCCCTGCACTTGCCCTCCCTCACGTATTCTCTCTCCCCATTTCTTCTTCCTTCCACCATAGCCGAGCTTGGCTTGAGCTTTCTCCTTCATTGCAGGTACCTTCCAGCCCGTCCTCCACCGCGCGCCGCCCTCGCGCAGACGCTGAGCAGCTACCCGCCGTCAGCTCCAGACCCGCGCGCCATCACCTGCAACCTCCGCCTCCCCACGTGGCCACTCCATCCGTGCCTACCCGCCGGCGTACTGCCCCCCCACAGCGGCGCTGCACCTTCCACGCCTTGGACTGTGCACCCAGCGGCTCCAGAGCAACCGCACACCACCTTCGCCTCACGGCAGTCCATGCGAGGTCCTCTCCCCTTGTGAGTCTCCTCTGACAGCGCCGAAGCCACTCGCTCCACCAGCTACGCACACGGTTTGAAGAAGCGCACAACTGCCCTCCGCCTCGCTGTGCTCCTCACGCCCCTCGGCCGTGCGACATGCGCGATCCCTCTGTCCTCTGGCCACCAGCCGCCGCTGGCCTCTGTCCGTCCGCCATCGGCCACCTTGGAAGATCTCCCCTGTCAAGCAAGCAAAACAGAGGAAGATCTATCGCACAATAAACAAATGGTGATTTGCAAAGGGGACACTTGACACCCCTTGCAAGTTATCAAAGAAAGTTTAACTTTTCGGTAATTTCATTCAAGTCCCTGTATTGCATTCATAGCATTTGGCCTTTATTTTCTTTGCATTCATACCCCTGCATTTACATATTTATTTTGTCATCATTCTATCATCCATTTTTAATTCCGAAAATTGTATTGTGTAGTATAACTCTTGTTCTACCATTTTAGCATTTATTTGTATTTTTCTGATTTGCAGAACATTTATGGAATTTAATTTGGGAAAAGTTGCAATATTTTACCCAATTGGATTGATTAATTGATTGCGTATTATCTGCTTGTCGAAACATCTCTGAAAAATCATCTTTGGTAGATATAAGTTTATGCTACAACATATCCAAAATCACACCATTTGCACGTACAGTTCGTCTTAGAAAAATCATTTAGTGAAAACCTTAATCGATTTTAATTAATCAACCATGAAATGTTTTAACGAAATTCAAGTTGATTTGGATAGCTCTTAACTAGATCTATTTGGATTAATTTTGTTTCTGAAAAATATCATCGTTTATTGATTATTAAAATTGGATTAGTCATTTTTACTAAAGTCTGCATTTTTTATTATCCGTGCATCTAAAAATTCCAAAAAAAATAGTGTTATCTCATTTCATCCCATTTCACTATCTGGCCAAGTTTCATAATTTTTGGAATTAATTTGACTATATTTTTTAATTAACTTGTAATTTGGCCTGATTTTGCATATGTCTTGCATAAAAAATCGAAAATGACTAAAAAATTATTCCCCGAAAATCACACCTTGGAAATTTGCTTCGAATCAACCTAAGGAGACAACTGACTCCCTGAGTTCGACCTTGGACTTCCAACCAAGTAAAAAAATTTGCCACATCTGATTAACTTGACAATAATTGAAAGTGGTTTTTGATTTGCTCTCATTATCCGACTACAACGAACATTAGTAATTAATTTGGACATTAATTTACTCGAATTAATAAGGGTAGCGGGAGTGTTATCAGTACCTCCGACGAAGTACGCAAAATGGTTTCCAGGGGCTTCCCGTGCGCGTTGACATGCAAAAACGAGTGAGAGGGTCCAGGGTAAACTGCCTGGACCCCACGGAGGTGCGGTGGATGGCGGAGCGACGAAATGGAAGTGTGGCCGGAGGTGCGCTCCGGCGTGGCGATCGTGAAGGGTGAACGGGTGATCGACGATCGAATCTAAAGGATCTAAACTACTCCTAAGGGTATGGGGAACAAGAAAACGCAAAAAGAAATAATAAAAGGGGACTACCTCGATGGCCTAAGACCAGAAGGGAAAAACCTCGACGTCGACGAATGGCGGAGGTGGTGGAGCCGCCCTGATGCTTGCTCGACCGATCTGATGTGCGGTGGCGGAAGCTGTCACCTTCCTATCACTCAAGGGTACCAAAACAGGAGCGAAGCGGGTGCTAAGGGGGTTCCAACTTGAGCTCGAAGGTGGCGGGTCCGATATATACCTGGTGATGGCGTCTCCTTCAAGCGAGGGCCACACGCGAATGATGGAGATATGGCGAGATTTGAGCACTCGGTGTGGATCAGTGATGATCAAGCAAGGAGTTCCAAGATGGAAGCGAAGCCAAAAGATGGAAGAATAAGGTGCCAAAATTTCTTGAAAACAGGGCGAAATCACGGGTGTCAGACCTGGCAGGCCTCGCCGTGCCTGGTTGGTCCACGTGGACCAACAAGGAAATTCCAAGTGAAAATTATTAGTAAATTTAAAATAAAATAGTAAATGACTTTTAGGTTATTAAATAAAAATGTTCCTTATTTTATAAAGAATTTTATGGTGATTTTTATTTATTTTTATGAGGTACAGAATTACAGGTTACCTTTTATGTCCTATATAGCTATCTTTGTCTATATATTCTAATATTTTTTTATTTTATATATTTAATTTATTTATTTAGGTTTATTATTTTATACATTTATAAAATATTTTTATACACTTAAATATATTTTTATTTTATTTTTCTTATGTTTTTTGTATACTTAATCAAATATAAGTAGTAATTATATAGGTATATGTACATGTATTATACCTATGTGCTGTATACACGTATTTTATTTTTGTGTTTTCTTTAGGTTTTTATTCCTATTTTAATATACACATATATTATAAATAATATTTACAAAATTATAAAAATATAAAATTACCAAAATAAAGAATAATAAATAAAATGAATATTTTAGTCTGTACAACTATACAATAGAGGTCCAAAACTCAACTTTCAAACCGTAGCTCCGCGAAATACGAAATCACCTTCATTAAGTAGCTTATTTATAATTATATACAATTAAAGGTGATTTTGATGCATTTCGAGTTTTTATTAGGGAGATACAGGTCTGGGAAGTTGGGATTCTAGAATTTTATTTAGGCCATTACTTTTTATATGTACATTATTTTTATGTGAAATAAATTTTTTATTTTTTATTAAATTATCTACAACTTTCATATACAAAGTTTCTTTATTTGAAGTATAAAAAGTGGAACCAAAAATATGTCCCAAAATGAATAAAGAATGAATTAAATAAAAGGTATTTTTATTGTATTTAGACCTTTATCTCCCCCTACTTTATTCGTTGTCAACCTAATCATTGAGATGCCTAGGTCTCTGGGTTTCGGGTCATACAATATTTACAATATTTTATTCTTTTTCTTTTCTTTTCTTTATTCTATAATTTTGGCTTTAAAAACTATATTTTATACACTATTTATACACACATGCATGGATGCTAAAATGTATGAATTAAGGGTATTTACATGCATTTGCCAGGGTTTTTGAGGCCAAAATGATAGAATAAAGATGGTGAAATTTGGATTCATCATCCCCCTATACTTTGCCTTTGCTAGTCCCTAGCAAACACTTATGCAATAAGTGCAGAAAATAAAAACAAAGAAAAGAAAAAGAAGAAAGTGGATTTAGTTTAATTATCAAACTTGTCTTCACAAAATCAAAGTTTGGAGCTTAAGTCGGACCTTTGGAATTTTAGTGCGGCCGGAACCTTAATGAGAATCGGATTTGGAATCCAACATCCTTCGAGAATCCCAAAACTCTGTCCAAGTCTCCTCAATCGCCAGGTTAGAATTATCTCAACTCATACACAAACCCTTACGACTATGAATCTGACTCGTACAGTATAAGTGATTGTGGCTCTCCCCAACTAGAATGACAAAGAGACTAACTTCTCCAGTACGACAACACAATGATTCCCCAATCCAATAACTCCTTCCTCGAGGAGCGGGGTATTCCCTTCTAAGTTCAAGTGGCAACCAACTCAAGAGGAGGGGGTGAAGAGAAGAATGGACGGTAGACAGTGTAGCTACCTATCCTAGGATGCAAGACCAGTATAGTTAAGTCATCCAGCTGCAGGCTTACATATTTGACTTTTAAGCTCAAGCTTGCGTATTGACAATACAACATATTCACATACTTTGGCAGGCATTTTTATTTTTGTATAAGCATGCCCCTTTTTTTTGTATACTATATACAAAATCATTTACATAGGGAGTTTTTCCTCTTGAGCCAGTAGACTATCCCTCTTTTGAAGCTTTATTGAAACCCACACTCTCCTGTCTTTAGAATTCCTCATCACTGGACGGGTTGGGGTGCACTTCCCTCCCTAGAGGAGGACAAGTGTTTCCACTTGTGTGCGTCTCATATCGGCAAATCCAACCCCCTCACCACTCCAACTGAGTTGAGCCATGTAAAAGGTGCATGTGCCCAAGTTAGGTCATTATCAACAAGAGTCGTGCGTGTGCTCCGAAATACTCTACTTAGGCAGTCAAGAATCCATTGAACCAAGTCTCGTGATCCTCTAAGAATTAAGTCAACTAGACCTGAAGTACCTCAATTCCAGTTCCTATAAGGTTCCGAATCTTAGGTAGATTTTAAGGTCCAATCAAGCTCCAATCTCCGAATTTTACTTAGACTCGTTCAACCATTAAACTCAATCCAAAAAATGTTCATGCTATGCAAATGCGATGCATAATGCAGAAAATATTTTTGTGATGCGATTTTTAAAGATTTTGAACTTTTTCTGGATTTTTGAAAAAATGATGCATACGCATTTTTTGTATTATTTCAAAAAGATTTTTCAAATGTTTTTGGTATTTTAATTTTGCAAATATTTTTGGGATTTTTGAAAAAAAAATTGGCTAAAAACTAGGTACAAATATTTACACGGTAGTGTATCTTATATTAACAAGAAGTGGATTTTAAGGATTTACGAGGGTAAGTGGTCAATTACATATATATATATATATATAAAGAATTTTAGGTGAGATGTATGTATTCCTCAAACTTATTTGACAAAGGTTTTTCAAACAGTTTTGAAAACTATAGTCCAAAATAATGTTTACAAACATTTTACAAACATGTACACACATTTGAAAATTATTTTGCAAAGGTTTTTCAAACCGTATAAATAATTTTTTTAAATATTTTTGCAACCATTTTCAAACCATTTGCAAATCATTTTTCAAACATTTTATTTCACACAAAGAAAATAAATTTTACAAACCAAAATATTTTTACAAAGGTTGAAAATATGTAACAAGACGTTTTCCAAATAGTTTTCAAAAGATTTTTTCACAAAGATTTTCAAACTATTTTTCAAACATTTTGCAAAGGTTCTTCACCTGATTTATTTATCAATAAATACAAAAAGAATTTGAGGAATAATCACATCTTTTTATGGTTTTTAATGAGTTTTAAGTATAATAGCCATATTTATTAGTAAACATACGAAAGTACGAGTTATGGATAAAGTATATACGAAGTATATACGACCCCCCTATACTTAGCTTGAGCTATGTCCTCATAGATCGGAGAGAAAAGAGAAGACATAATTTGTACTGAGCATAGACAAGTCTAAAGAATACATAAATACAAGAAGGAATGAACGAATGAGAAGTTGACCGTACCCCCTACACTTAGGATCAAATAATCCTAAGTATAGCGGACTGTACATAGCGCAGGGAGGGTCAAGGGTAGGAATGAACAGACCGTACTCCGATTGTCTCCCCCTATACTTAGGGTAAGATATCCCTAAGTATAGACAAGAAGAGGAGACAATGGAGAGGATCAAAGAATAGAGAAACTCGGGGTGCACACCCCCTATACTTAGGACAAAGTGCGTCCTAAGTATAGAAGACTGACAACAAGGGGAAACACCTTTTTAAAAGATAAAGAAAATAGAAAAGGAAAAGAAGAAAAGAAGAAAAGAGAACAAATAGATCATAGCTCAGTGTGTGCACCCCCCTATACTTAGGACAAGGCGTGTCCTAAGTACATCAAAATCATAAGATGATGACGGGGTGATAGACATAACAGAAGAATAAATGAATGATATAGATAAATAGATCTATACAGAGGAAGATAGAAGTGATAATCATGTACGAGACGCAGAAGGTGTGAGTCAAAGAGCACATCTCATACCAGATGAATCGGGGCAACATCAACGGTGGACGGGTCATGATCTAGATATGGTTTCAAGCGCTGACCATTGACTCTAAAAGTGGAAGATGATGAAGGTTCGGATATATCAATGCTACCATTATCATGCACCTTCCGGACCACATATGGTCCTTTCCATTTACTTTGTAGTTCCATTGGGAATAATTTTAACCTAGCATCAAATAACCATACTTGCTGATCTGGCTCAAATTGTTTATGGCTGATTCGGGAATCGTGCCATACTTTCACTTTCTCCTTATATTGTAGGCCACTTGAGAAGGTTGTATCTCTTAGTTCTTCCAGGGTTGCCAACTCTGCTTTCCTCTGTTCTCCTACACTCTTAGGATCCAATAATAGCTCTGTAACTGCCCAAAGTGACTTATGCTTTATCTCCACTAATAAATGGCATGGCTTGCCATTGACGAGACGAAAGGGAGATGTCCCTAATGGTGTCTTGAAGGAAGTTTGATAGGCCCACAAGACCGAGTCCAAAAGCTATGACCAATCCTTTCAGTCTGGACGGACTACCTTCTGTAAAATTGTCTTAATCTCCCTATTCGATACTTCATCAAGACCATTAGTCTGAGGGTGATATGGCATGGCGACACGATGGTCAATACTGAACTCATTTGCAAGGGCCTTTACCTTGTCGTTAATAAAGTGAGACCCCCATTTGAAATCAAGACTCTAGGTACCCCGAACCATGAAATAATATTTTTCCTCAAGAAACGACATACGATTTTAGCATCTGCGGCTCGGGCGGGGATGGCCTCAACCCAACGACTCACATAATCTACAGCAAGGAGAATATACTCAAATCTCTAACTTTTAGGAAATGGGCCCATGAAATCAATCCCCCATGCGTCAAAAACCTCACAAAAGTTAATGGACTGCATGGGCATCATGTCTCTCTGTCCGCAAGTACCCATCTTCTGACAGTCAGTACACCTTCTCATGAACTCATTAGAATCCTTGAAAAGGGTAGGCCACCAAAGGCCGGATTGGAGCACCTTTTGTGCTGTCCGTCCCCCAGAATGATGTCCTCCTGCCTCGAGCTTGTGGCAGTAGAAGAGGACACTATGTTGCTCATCTTGAGGAATGCACCGTCTCCAGATGATGTCCCCTCCTTCATGATAAAGGACGAGGTCCTTCCAATGGTACGACTTTGCCTTCGCAAGGAAGGTCTCAAGCCACTGTCTGGGCCAACCTTGTGGAATAGATTTGGCAACAAGGCAATTCACAATGTCAGCATAACATGGGAGAGAGGTGATAGCAAGGATCACCTCATCTAGAAAAGTCTCAGTAATAGGTGCTATGGGCTCATATTCCTCAAGGTTCTCTAGACAGGAGAGGTGATCTGCCACAACATTCTTAACTCCAGGTTTATCCTTAATCTCAATATCAAATTCCAGGAGGAGAAGGATCCATCTGGTCAATCTGGCTTTGGCATCCTTCTTCGACATCAAGTACCGAATGGCAGTGTGATCTGTAAAAATTGTCACTCTAGATCCAAGAATGTAAGATCTGTACTTATCCAAAGCAAAGACTACCGCTAGCATCTCTTTCTCAGTCACTGTATAGTTCCTCTGAGCTGCATCCAATGTCCGGCTAGCGTAGTGTATGGCATATGGTAATCCATCTCTCCTCTGTCCAAGCACAACCCCTATGGCATAATCAGAAGCATCCGTCACGATCTCAAATGGGAGAGACTAATCGGGTGGCTGAAGGACAGGAGCCTCGACAACTAAATTCTTGAGAGTCTCGAAGGACTTAAGACACCTATCATCTACGAGGAACTCGATGTCTTTAGTCAATAAATCTGTAAGCGGTCAGGCAATTCGACTGAAGTCTTGAATGAACCGTCGGTAGAAACCGACATGCCCCAGAAAAGTCCGCAAATGTCTCAAATTGGACGGTGGATTGAGTTTTCTAATGATATCCACCTTGGAAGGATCAACCTCCATGTCCCTGTTGGAGATGATGTGACCAAGGACCGTCCCCTGAGTCACCATGAAGTGACTTTTCTCCCAAGATAGTACAAGGTTTACCTCTATGCAGCGCTGAAGTACTTGATGAATCTCGGATTCATCACTCTAAATCTCATTTATTAAGCTCAAATCCCTCAAAATTAACAACATTTCTGCATCTATTCTGCATAAATAGCATTCGTGCATGTTTTCATAAGAATTACATTTTAGCACTAATTTTTGCATAAAATAAGAAGCCAAAAATCTCAACCAAAATTGACCTGTAAATAGCCTAACTTCCCGGATTTTTAACCCATTCATGCTAACTTTGAATAACCCAAAACCACCTCCATTGTGTACATATCACTAACAAGAATAAATGAAAAATACAAAAAAATTACTAACCCAAATAAGTGGACCAAAAACCCAAACTCTAGTTTCAGGATTTCCGGACTAAAAACCTCATATCTTCCCCATCCAGTGTCCATTTTGATCCTACTCAGTTTTGAACTAATGTACATTCAATTACCTTCAAAACAAGACCAAGTTCAAGTGAATCAGAGCTCGCATGTGAAAGTTGAGTTTTGGGCCTCTTTTGTACATTTTGTAATTTAGCTGATTTTGACCTATTATTTTATGTACATAATTAACCTATTTTAGTTCATTTCTTTTTCATTTGTCTTCTTTTATAAAAGTTTTATTAAAATGCGTAAAAATCCAAATCCAAATGGAGCTTGAAATCAAAGAAACAAATTGAGTCCAGATCTTCACTAACCAACTGTACAAAATGAGTCTTTTTCATATTTTATTTTATTCCCCTTTTTCTTAATTAATAAAAATCCAAAAAAATAAGATTAATGTGTAATTATTTATTCTTTATTTTTTTTCCGGATTTTTATCTAGTTTAAAAATGACATAAAAATTACAAAACCCAAAAATATAGGTATTCTATGTACATGGGATACCCCCAAAATATCACATTTTGCATTTGATCGATTTTGGTTTTGATGTCTCATAAAAGTTGTAGATATCATCGAGACGAGCAATTTTTGTGAATAAACTTTTTCGATTCGAGGTCGTTTGCTATTTATTTTTTATTTTTTAAGGGATTTATTGTTGGAATTTTCTGGTGCTGACACGTGGCAGCTCCTGGAGCCGCCATGTGTCAGCCATTTTTGTTTATATTATTATATTGTTTTTTTAAATTAAACCCCTGCACGTGCGAGGCATGTGCCGCCCAGGCACACACCAAGCACGTGCGTCGCCCTTATGCCTTCAGTCGCCACGTGTCTCTTTCCTGGCCGCCCGATCTTGGCCGATCGGACGGCCAGGGATCGTCTCCTACCTCCTGCCCTTCGTTCCCAATTCGGCTGGCCTCCCGCAATTTTCGCCGCCATCCCCCTTGATTTCTCCGTCGCCGCGTATCTCGCCACCGCCTTTCAATCATCGCTAATCAAATCTCATCGGCCTCCTCGATCGCCCTCTCATCAAATCTACCCCAAATCCCATCGCCGTCAATCGATCGGATCCTCACACCATCTCCGATTCCTATTTCCATCTCCGATCGACTCACCATGCCCTATAAAAGCAACAAGCCGCCCCGGTGAACCCTTATCCGCCGTTCACAGACAAGAGTCCCCCCTTCATCGAAAGTGACAGCCGACGAAGTTCCTCTGCGGCGTGATCCGAGGTTCCAGAACCTCGTTGCAGCCCCGCCTTCGCGTCACTGCTCCGCTCCCGCTACGCCGTCGAGCCCCCATCTCAGGTACCCTCCTCCACCTCCGCTTAACCTCTCTACTTCCCGTCATCATTGTCTCCACCCGATCATCATCTCCGCGCCGGCCAACCCCATCAAGCCACACCGTTCATTCTCCACTGATCTTCATCATCTCAACTCCGCCTCCAAGCTTCCCGTGAAGCTTCGCGCCTCCGCTTCTGCATCTCCTCCAACAATCACTGGAGCCACTACAACCACGACATGACATCAACAACACCTTCTTCTCCAGACGACTTCACAACCGCGCTACACCGCCGCTCGCTGCTCCTCCGACGACCCCTGGCCGTGTGTTGGCCACCCAGGACCGTTTGATCAACAACGAAGCTCAAAATCTGACCGTTCAGACACGTCAAGGCCTCCATCATCGGATCAATTGTCATCAGTGGTGCAGATCGAGTCACCAGCCTCGGATCCAGTCCTGAGCCTCGGAGCAAGGCCGAGGCATGATATATCAACACGTAGAGGCTCACGCCAACCCTCCTGCCTGAGCCTGCCACCGCACGTGATCTGCACGTGCACCGCGTGAAGTATTGCAAAAAACCCCCGGATGATCTCTTGAATCACAGTTCAGTCCAGAACCCTAAGGGTCACGTACTCTACACGTGACCTTCTGGGAAAATTACAAGGAGCACCCCAGAATTCCTCCTATTTGCGCCTCAGCCTCGTAGACCAGAGGGCACAAGCCAGGCACGTGCCCCTCTGGATAATTTGCAAGAAGACCCTCTAGAATCTTCGTAATTATAACTAGGCCCCCCTGCATATTTTATTCATTTTATTGCATCTGTATACCTATCTTTCCCTTTTATTTCGACAACTATATTGGATTATTTTATTTATCCAAAAATAACATGATGTTCCTCAATTAATTATCGACATTTTGATACATTGTAGACATTTTTATGATCGATGGTTAATTAATAATTAATTGTTTTATGAAAAATTACATAATTTGTCCATTTCTTGCTCTGAAACTTTTATTTGATTAATCGTTGCTCTAAAAATTCCTGAAAAATCATTTAGTATAGAGTTAACTGTGCTTAACATTGTGCCAAAAAAGATTTACATTTGCATGCATAGTTTACTTGTAAAAATCATTTTACATATTTTAGTATTTTATTTTTAATAGGTATTAAAACCTGTATTTTCGAGGTTTAGGATTTTTCTGAGATCAATCACCTAGTGACAAATCTTAGTAATGTTATTCCTTGAAAATAATTAGGTTTAATAATTATTATAATTAAATATTGAAACTCATTTAGTTTGCAATTAAAAATTCATAAAAAATTCATATTGCATTCAAAAATTCCAAAAAAATTACAGTGCATTCATTCTGTCATAATTATCATCTCGACCAAGTTTCGTATTTTTCAGACATTGTTTGAACACAATTTAAGTTTTAGTCCCTAAAATAGACCGAAATTTCATTTTGCATCCTTTATTGCATTAAAAAATTCCAAAAAAACCACCTCGAAAACCGCATACGAATTTTGATAGACATAATTCTAGGTTGTTCCTTTGCCTCCTTGTGTTTGACCTTGGGACTTGTCCAAGTAAAATAAACATAAAACCACATTCATTAAAATTGACAACTATTTTATGTGGTTACTTTCTTGACCGATTCCGATTGCCGCCTACAACGAACGACAAATCATTAATTTTACGCATGATAAATAAAAATAAATACACATCTTTAACGCAACGAATTTCAAACTCGTCAGATGGCACCGTTGCCGGGGAGGCAAACGAATTAGTTTTGTGTTTTGAAAACTTTCATTCGGTTTTCCGCATTCGGGTAGTCTGACCCCCAAATTTCTCATTGTAAATCCCATTTTTTCCCGCATTTATTTTATTCAATTTTCAGCATTTATTTTTTCTTATTTTATTTTTTATTTGTTTTTGAGTCACTCTCTTACAATCTCTCTCTTATTTTTCTTGCGAGGTACCCGGCGTTCGTGGAGCAGTTTTTAATGAACCGAAGCATCTTCACTGACTTCCGAAAAAGCCGTAAATAAATTAAGATCAAGTCGAGTCGTGAGAGAGCACAGAGTCTAGGATTTTAATTTCTGCAATTTTATTTCTATAATTAATTGCTCTTTACAACGGTGTCCGTTTGGACTCTCACGTGTGTAAAAAGACCTTAAACTTTCTTCTGTGGTGTGTCGTGGCATGTTTCACTCTCTAGTGAGGGTGGGGCCCGACTTGAGTGGCGATTAGGATAGACCTGCACATACGGCTTTCAGAACATTTTAATTTCTTGATTGTGCTCGTAGGAATTAAGCCACACTTCACTTTAATTGAGATGCACATAGATTGTTTCATTTAGCCAAAATTTAACTCAATTCTTCCCCGCTAATAGAACTTTCTGATTAGGTACGATTTTTCATCGGCTTGCATCTATATAGAATAAATTTTCAATTTCTGTATTGCATCCCACATGGAGATTGCGAGGATTCACTATAATTCTTCTAACTGAGCATACATCATAGTTTTTTGCGTGCATCGGCTTTTCCCAAACTTCTCCCTCTTGTTTTATCACATAACTCTAAAGGAAATTGGGACTGGACGGTAGACGTGTATTTGTGCTCATTTAAATTCTTCAGTGATCACATAATTAAAAATGGGACTGCTAAATATAGCTGATCTTAAGAACCCATAAAATCAAGAATTTTTGCGGGAGAGCAACCCCGACATTGTTTGTTTTTATCTTGCAGCGAGGAGAGAGACGCACATTAGGATAGAGCCAAGCCAGGATTTTCATATTGACTACTGATTCTACCAAAAATGATTAGCTACTTCTCAGTGAGGATCTAACGGGTAGCCGGTAAATGGTCTGGATTTCTTTAGCAGAGTGGGTGGTTTAGAGGATATTGTGTAAGGCTCTGTCCTCAAGTAAAGGGTAGCCGTTCTACGGTCCTTACTTACTCCCATACTGGCTGAAAGTAGGTGCAACTAGTCGTAAGAATTCGGGACAGTCGGTAGGGAAATACAGGCACCTAACAACTCGTTTAAACGGCTTGTAAGATTTGTATTCTCACCAATTAAAACTAACAAGATAATTGGTCGAACCCTCACAGCCTTCACTGAGTGAGTTGGTGTAAAAAACCTTTGTTTTGTGTTTGAATTATGCGTAGAAACTAGATAACTTATCTGACCGCCACAAACTTTCCAATCTCAAAGATTCAGAGGCACACTTACTCAGGACCATCTTGGGTTCATGGACACCTTTCGGGTGAATCCTCCTCTTTTGATTCTGTCATCTTCTTGGAAGGAGGTCAATCCCATACTCTTTCTTTATCTCTTGATCACATCGAGGGAGACTCTCACCTCGATAACTCTGATTCTAATTCTTTCAAGACTATTGACTCCGATCTTTCACATTCTGAAGGTGAAAAGAAGAACATAAAGAAGATGCCTCCCATGTTGCCTCCCAGGAAGTAACCAGAAGAGGAACATAATGAAGACCCAATACAGATGATTTTTGCAAGATTAGCTGCATCTGAACAGCAACAACTTTTACTGAGAGAGCAGCTGGACCAGTTGAATGCTGGGGGAGAACCGCCAATGGAAGCCGCATACAATACTGGGCAGTACAGAGTGAGGACTTATTTGCAGCCACCTCAGCCAGAAATTAATTATGAACTGAAGCCACATTTTATTAGTCAATTACCCCAATTCCATGGTAATGCAACTGAAGAGCCATATGAATTCTTGTGAGACTTGGAGCTGATATGTTCTAATCTGAGGCACCCACAAGTCAGACAGGACTACATTCGTCTCACTGCACTACCCTTCACCTTGAAAGGGAAGGCAGATTACTGGGTGAAAAACTTAGGAGTGACTGTAACCACTTATGATAGGTTCAAGAACCTATTCTTAAAGACCCTTTGAGTCGGACCAACCAAATGAGGACCCGCATCACCAGTTTCTCTCAGATGCCTAATGAACCACTCTTTGAGGCTTGTGATAGGTTTAAAGATCTACTACAGAAATGTCCTTGCCATGACCTGGATAACAACATCCTAGTTCAGTCACTCTACTCTGGCCTCAACTACAAGACTCAAGGGTTAGTTAGCGCTGCCTGCGGAGGCAATTACACATCGTGAGGAGCTGAGACTGTCTGGAAAGTACTGGAGCAGATGGCGGAGACAAGCCGCTCAGAAATCGCCAGTAGAGCATACACTGATTCCCTGTATACCTCTCAAGCCAAAGGAGGAAAGCAAACTGTCCCAGAGATAGCAGAGAATTTGATTCCGAACATGAACATCATTGCCGATAAATTAACGGTTGTGGATCAAATTCATAAGCGGATGAACGACATCGACAACAGACTTTCCCAATTCCTAAAGAAAATGGAGGAGCTCACTGAGAAGGTATCCAAGATGGGGATGCCTACTGCACCTACGGTCCCGATCTATCATGTACATCATGTCCATGAGCAGCCAGGATCAGGACGACATCAACCATGGGCTCAGGACCAATCCTACGTCCAACCTTCCCAGCAGTCACCTCCACCGATCGAGACAGTCAAAGAAGCCCCACCTCTGACATTCGAAGTAAACAGCATTTGGTACACACAGGACACTACCCGACTGGGTAATATGGGGGACCGTCAGCAATATCAACGTCCACCCACTTTCTATAATGTCGCATTTCCTCCAGCTCCACAGCACACTCAGAACACTACATCTTTCCATCATCCGAAGCAGCAGCAGCCATACAACCGTCAGAACCAACCTCAGCAATACCGTCAACAATATCAAGCTCCTAAACAATCAGCTCAATCATCCAACCCGCCAGAAGAACCGATAGATATCTAGAGACAGATGCTTGAAGAAATTCGCAACTTCCGAAATGAGCTGCACAATCTACAGGTCGATGTTAATCGCTTGTCCCGTTGGAAGGATGAACAGACGGCCCCGGCTACAACCATTCCCGCCCAAGTTCAAGCTAACCCCAATAGCTTGAACAAATCTCAATCGTCCCAACACAATGGCTAGGTATACTATTCAGATTTTCCATATATGAACATGAGATCCTTTCGTTTGACAATATCAATGCCATGTCACTTAGGAGCGGAGGGACCGTGGTCGTACCTGACCGGGCATGGGAATCAGTTCATGAAGACTCGGAAGATCAACCGGAGGATGCTTCCGATAATGAAGAAGAAGGACACCTGAAGATCCCAACACGCGAGAAAGGAAAAACATCTATGGAGTCTGCAGAGGACCTTGAACCTCTAGTTGCTGCAAAAATCCCTTTGTCACCTTTTCAGCAACCTGATTTTGATTATTATCAAAAAACTCATGATTGTAATAAGAACTCCATTTCGAATAAAGATGCTCTTATTTATGATTCTGGCTCTCTATCTCCTGTCTCAAATACTTCCATTCCTTTTCCCCATTCTCTTAAGAAAGGAAAACAAAAGAAAAACATTCTAGATGACCCAGAAATGGAACGATTCTGCCAACAAAATATCACAGTCAAAGTACCCTTTGATCAATATGTGTCCAGCAATCCAGCATTTCAGAAGTACTTAAAGGTGAAATGCACTTCCACCAGGACTCGTACAAAGAAACCAAGTCATATTGTGGAGACTCATATCTTGACAGTTGCTACTACCAAATGTATCAAAAATCAGCATTTGCCAAGAAAGAAAAGGGATCTGGGTGCTCATTATGTGGAGAGTCACATTGGCGGCATTGCGTTCGCACGTACAATTCTCGATAATGGTTCTTCCATAAATCTTCTACCCTTAGACTTATATTACATATTGGAATTAGGTCCTTTCAAGAAATCATTATCTTTACTCCAATTCACAGATAAATCCACTAAAAGACCTAAGGGAGAAGTGAAAAATGTAATCATCATGATCGAGGGTACGGAATACAAAATGGACTTCATTGTCCTTGATATGGAGACCCTGAACCATTGGAAGGAATCCCAAATCATTCTTGGAAGACCATTCTTAAGAACCGCTAAAGCTGTATTCGATTACGGTACCGGAATGATGAAATTCCGCTCTCCAAGAGGAGAAGTGGATTTGGAGATGAAACAAACAAAGTGGCAAAGACCAGACTCCAAAACCACCACTGAATATGCCGAAACATGAGAATGTAATCTCATCAGCACTACTGGGCCGTGGGACCAACTGCCAGACCTTCATATTGACAACACCACATCAGAAGAAGAAATAGTGCACAATGCAGTTTGCGAGATGTTGCCAAACCTATCTAGACTCCTATATGCTTATAACCTTGATGACACAGAAATCCTTTCGGATTTGTCAGCCCCATCTTCTTCAGGACAATCAATCGATGACGAGAGCTAGCACATCACAGAGTGATTCACCACCAACCGACACTGAAACAAATACAAAGATCGTTCGACCAGATTAAATTGATGATTCAGATTTGCCAGAGCTGAAACCACTGCCTCCCACACTGAAGTATGCATTTCTAAATGGACCCAAAGAAAAATTCCCTTTGATCATTAGCTCATCATTAACCATGGACCAAGAATCTCGATTACTTGAAGTCCTTGAGCGAAATCGAAAGGCCATCGGTTGGACTGTGTCGGATCTCGTAGGAATCAACCCCGCCTCTGCTCGCACCAAATTTATGTTGAGGATAATGCAAGGCCTTCCCGTGAATTTCAGAGAAGATTAAACCCCAATCTTCGGGAAGTAGTTATGAAAGAGATAGAGAAATGGTGCAAAGCAGGATTTATATACCCCATTTCTGACTCCAAGTGGGTGGCCCCCCTTCATGTCATCCCGAAGAAGTCAGGAATCCAGATGGTCACCAACAAGGAGGGGGTAGAGATCGCGACCCGAGTACCCACTTCGTGGCGTGTCTGTGTCGATTACAGACGTCTGAATGCTGCGACCAAGAAAGATTGCTTTCCACTGCCATTTATTGATCAACTCTTGGAGAGACTTGCAGGGAAGGCATTCTTCTATTTTCTTGATGGGTACTCTGGCTACAATCAAGTAGCTATCGCTCCCGAGGATCAGGAAAAGACCACATTTACATTTCCCTTCGGTACCTACGCATTCAAGCGCATGCCATTCAGGCTTTGTAATGCCCTAGGCACATTTCAGCGGTGCATGATTGTAGTATTTGCCTAAATGGTTGGTAATTTCCTGGAAGTCTTCATGGATGACTTCTCGATTCATGGTGATTCATTTGATACATGTTTAGCGCACTTGGACCGAGTCCTCCAGAGATGTAGGGAGGTTAATTTGGTACTCTTCTGGGAGAAAAGTCACTTTATGGTGACTGAGGGTATCGTGTTGGGGCACGTCATATCCAAAAAGGGAATGGAGGTCGACCCTGCCAAGGTGGATGTAATCAAGAAACTTGAGCCACCAACCAATGTCAAGTCAGTGAGGTCCTTCTTAGGGCATGTTGGATTTTATCGAAGGTTCATCCCTGATTTTTCAAAGATCGCCCGCCCACTGACTGAGCTCTTAGGAAAAGACACTGAGTTTATTGTGAATCACAAATGTCTAGAGGCCTTCAAGATCCTGAAAAAGGAAATATGTGAATCGCCGATATTACAAGCTCCCGACTGGTCTCTTCCCTTCGAGGTCATGACTGATGCATCAGATTTTGTTGTTGGAGATGTGCTTGGATAAGGACGAGATGGAATTCCTTATGCGATTCACTACGTGAGCAAAGTATTGGATCCTGCACAGAGAAATTATACAATAACTGAAAAGGAAATGCTTGCGGTTGTTTGGGCCCTTGAAAAATTCAGATCATACATACAAAAGGATAAACCTGGAATAAAGAATGTTGTTGCTGATCACCTTTCCCGAATTGAGCAAAATGATTATCCTGACACTAGACCTATTAAGGAAACTTTTCCAGACGAATCAATTTGCATTATTGATTCTGTCCCATGGTATTCCAACATAGTGAACTATCTTGTCTCCAAGAAGGTTCCCTTTGGTTGGACCAAGAGAACGATTGATTGATTAAAATCAGATTCGAGAAAATACCATTGGGACGATTCTTTCCTTTTCTATGAAGGACCGGATTGCGTCTGGCGAAGATATATTCCTCAGGAGGAATACCAGAGTATCCTCACACATTGTCATTCTCTTGAGGCTGGAGGACACCATTCGGGAAAGAGAACCGCACACAAGGTATTCCAATGTGGATTTTACTGGCGGACCTTATCTCAGGATGCTAATGAATTTGTACGGTCATGCCCAATTTGTCAAAGAATGGAAGGGACTGTGGGATATAGAGATGAAATGCCCATGCAACCAATGATTTTCTGTGATGTTTTCGATGCATGGGGGATTGATTTTATGGGTCCCTTTCCCAACATCAATGGATTTGAGTACATCTTGTTAGCAATTGATTATTTATCAAGATGGGCAGAGGCTATTCCGACCCGAACCACAGATAGAAAAACTGTCTGTAAGTTTATCAAGGATAATATCATTGCAGATTCGAAGTACCAAAAGTCTTGATTTCTGATGGAGTTAGCCACTTTGTGAATAAGGAAATGAGATCTTTGGCTAGGGAATATAAATTTGAGCATAGAATAGCCAATCCATATCATCCACAATCTAATGGCATGGCAGAGGTTTCTAATAGAGAGGTGAAGGGTATTCTCTAAAAGTTGGTTCGTCCAGATAGGAAGAACTGGTCGAAACTGTTGGACCAAGTTCTATGGGCCTATAAGACAACCTATAAGACTCCACTCGGTACTTCACCTTTTAGGATGATCTATGGCAAGCCATGCCATCTACATGCAGAATTGATTCACAAATCAGAATGGGCGATCAAAAAGTTGAATTGGAGTTGTCACCTTGGGAAATTATGTCGAGACTTAAATCTGAATGAGCTAATTGAAATCCAAAATCGAGCATACGACAACAGTGTAATCTATAAAGACAAGGTCAAGAGATGGCATGATAGACACATTCGAGACAAGACCTTTGTCTCTGGGCAGAAAGTGTGGTTGTTTAATGCTCGGTTGAAGATTTTTCATGGGAAACTGAAATCAAAATGGACGGGTCCCTACATTGTCATCGATGTGCATACCAATGGAAGTGTAGATATTGCCGAACTCAAAGATGATGCACAACCTTTCTCAGTAAATGGACAATTGCTGAAGTCATATATTGAATCACCCAAAGAGCAGATAGTTCAAGTTGCGGTCATGTATTTCACGCAGAGCGAGGACATTGAAGATTCATCAGATCAGTACCACCCTCCCTCTCGACCACATTGACCTCCTTGTACAGCTTCTTCCTCTACTTAGGCCAAGGCCTAAGTATAGGGGGGACCGATGCCATATGTACATACCATTCTTCTCCTATCTCCCGATCGCTCCATTTCCACCCTTCTCTTATACTTAGGTTGACCAGAGCCTAAGTATTGGGGAACCGATGCTCACCTGTATATATTTTCCTCATTCACATATCCCGTTCACTTCATTTTTTCCGCTCTTCTTCTATACTTAGATTATTCACAGTTTAAGTATAGGGGGCGGTTTTGTAAATCTTTTTGTTTTTCTTTTCCTTTTTTCACTCTCTTACGCTTAGCCTGAGCTATGTCTTCTTTACGCTTCTTGTGCTCTGAGGACATAGCACTCGCTAAGTATAGGGGGGGTCTGTATATATACTTCGTATATATTTTACCCATATCTCGTACTTTCGCATAAGTATATATATATTTATGGAGTGGGAAAATAATTTGAAAAAAAACAACAAAACAAAAGGAAAAAAGAGTTTTTCTACTAACACTGACTGTGCCCAAACTTTTTGAAAAAAAAAGACTTCTTATTCATTGTTTTTCTAAAAAAACCAAAAAAAAACCCTTGCACAAAAAGTAAAAAAAAATCACAAAAAGAAAAAATGTGTCTGCATTTCACACACCTGCACTTCATCCAATATCACATGAAAAGTCATTAGGTTCTGAACCGAGTTGTGAGCAGAAACCGAGAGTGGTCTGGACTTGACCTTAATCCACCTAATTTTTAAAGGAACTTCACCGAGAAATAGGATTTTAGAAGCTTCAGGTCTTTGACTTAATTCTTTAAGTTCCACATGACAATGTGCAGCGTTTGACTCTTAGTGTCTAACCTGGTCTCTTCATTCTGGGTACAACTCTGGAATAGGGAATTAATTTGTACTCTCGCACTATGTACTTAGCTCAACTCATACAGGATGTTGGAAGACTGTGTGAGTTTCTTTTCTGGTAGCGTGGAAATCTAAAGACTGGAGTATGGGTTGAAATAAAGCTTCGAAAAAGGGATGGACGGCTGGGCACAATTTTTTCTAAGACCCCAAAAGATGTACGGAACAAAAAGATTCTATATCCGTAGGGGCACAACAAGATCGTTGCAGAACCACCAAAAATTCCAAATACAAAGAAGCATTCTACCAAATAAATATCTGACCAAAAAGGTCCAAACTTCAAGAAAACCTGCAGATCTTGGTGGAGACTCGGCTACACTGGCCAACTTCACAAGGAGAGGTGACTACACTGGCCACCCTCCAGTTCTTTTCTCCTTCTTCTAACTTCTCCCCCAATTCGATTGTGAACACAACGCGACAGACCTTAGAAGGAAATACCTGACTCCCCGAGGATTAATTACTAGAGAGGAGAGGAGCATGGTAGTCCAGCATTCTGGATGGGAAGAGCTAAAACCTTTCACATACATGAGTTGATTGTTCATTGTTCATGGGGTATACTTTGAGAAGAGGATTGATCTAAGATGACTTTTGAGCCGAAACTGTGACAATGATGTGTAGAACTTGAAGGCTGTTGATTTTAAAATTCTAAGTCTCACAGAAGTTCCGCCACACAAATAATCCAAAGGTCGAGTCTAGTTTCACTTTCACCTTCAGTTCATGGTCTTGGTATGGAACCCAATCTCATTTCACCTCATGGCATTTCTTTTTTTTATGTTCAGGGACGAGCATGCTTTAAGTATAGGGGGATGATGAATCTCGGATTCATCACTCTAAATCTCATTTATTAAGCTCAAATCCCTCAAAATCAACATCATTTCTGCATCTATTCTGCATAAATAGCATTACTGCATGTTTTCATAAGAATTACATTTTAGCACTAATTTTTGCATAAAATAAGAAGCCAAAAATCTCAACCAAAATTGACCTGTAAATAACCTAATTTCCTGGATTTTTAACTCATTCATGCTAACTCCGAATAACCCAAAACCACCTCCACTGTGTACATATCACTAACAAGAATAAATGAAAAATACAAAAAAATACTAACCCAAATAAGTGGACCAAAAACCCAAATCCTAGTTTCAGAATTTCCGGACTAAAAACCTCATATCTTTCCCATCTAGTGTCCATTTTGATCCTACTCACTTTTGAACTAATGTACATTCAATTACCTTCAAAACAAGACCAAGTTCAAGTGAATCAGAGCTCGTATGTGAAAGTTGGGTTTTGGGCCTCTTTTGTACATTTTGTATTTTAGCTGATTTTGACCTATTATTTTATGTATATAATTAACCTATTTTAGTTCATTTCTTTTTCATTTGTCTTCTTTGATAAAAGTTTTATTATAATGCGTAAAAATCCAAATCCAAATGGACTTTGAAATCAAAGAAACAAATTGAGTCTAGGTCTTCACTAACCAAATGTACAAAATGAGTCTTTTTCATATTTTATTTTATTTCCCCTTTTTCTTAATTAATAAAAATCCAAAAAAACTAGACTAATGTGTAGTTATTTATTCTTTATTTTTTTGGATTTTTATCTGGTTTAACAATGACATAAACATTACAAAACCCAAAAATATAGATATTCTATGTATATGGGATACCCCAAAAATATCACATTATGCATTTGATCGATTTTAGTTTTGATGTCTTCATAAAAGTCGTAGATCTCATCGAGACGAGCAATTTTCGTGAAGAAACTTTTTCGATCCGAGGTCGTTTGGTATTTATTTCTTATTTTTAAGGGATTTATTGTCGGAATTTTCTAGTGCTGACACGTGGCGCTCCTGGAGCCGCCACGTGTCAGCCATTTTTATATTATTATATCATTTTTTTAAAAATTAAACCCCCACACGTGCGAGACACGTGCTTCCCATGCACGCGCCAAGCACGCGCGTCATCCTTATGTCTTCAGCCGCCACGTGTCTCTTTCCTGGCCGCCCGATCTTGGCCGATCGGACGGCCAGGGCTCGTCTCCTACCTCCTGCCCTTCGTTCCCAATTCGGCCGGCCTCCCATGATTTTCGTCGCCGTCCCCCTTGATTTCTCCACTGCCGCGTATCTTGCCACTGCCTTTCAATCATCCCTAATCAAATCTCATCGACCTCCTCGATCACCCTCTCATCAAATCTACCCCAAATCCCATCGTCGCCAATCAATCGGATCCTCACGCCATCCCCGATTCCTATTTCCATCTCCGATCGACTCGTCATGCCCTATAAAAGCAACAAGCCGCCCCGATGAACCCTCATCTATCGTTCACAGACAAGAGTCCCCCTTCATCAGAAGTGGCGTCCGGCGAAGCTCCTCTGCAGCGTGATCCGAGGTTCCAGAACCTCGTTGCAACCCTGCCTTCGCTTAGCTGCTCCGATCCGGCTACGCCGTCGAGCCCCCATCTCAGGTACCCTCCTCTGCCTCCGCTTCACCTCTCTTTGTCCCATCGTCATTGTCTCCACCGATCACCATCTC
Source organism: Ottelia alismoides (assembly GCA_037367405.1). Taxonomy (NCBI): domain Eukaryota; kingdom Viridiplantae; phylum Streptophyta; class Magnoliopsida; order Alismatales; family Hydrocharitaceae; genus Ottelia; species Ottelia alismoides. The sequence continues at coordinate 3,338 of JAZKJV010005668.1, read as the reverse complement.
CACGTCGGCAAACTCAGCAAGACACGCTGCTCATTCTCCACCGATCTTCGTCATCTCAACTCGGCCTCCAAGCTTCCCTTGAAGCTTCGCGCCTCCGCTTTGTTATCGTCAACCTGCATCTCCTCCGACAACCACCGGAGCCACTACAGCCACGACACGACATCAACAACGCCTTCTTCTCCGGTCGACTTCACAGCCGCACTACACCGCCGCTCGCCGCTCCTCCGACGACCCTTGACCGTGTATCGGCCACCCGTGACCGTTCGATCAACAACGGCGCTCAAAATCTGACCGTTCAGAAATGCCAAGGCCTCCATCGTCGGATCAACTATCATCAGCGGTGAAGATCGAGTCACCAGCCTCGGATCCAGTCCTGACCCTCAGAGCAAGGCCGAGGCACGATATATCGACACATGGAGGCTCGCGCCAACCCTCCTACCCGAGCCTGCCACCGCACGTGATCTGTACGTGCGCCGCGTGAAGAATTGCAGAAAGGCCACAGATGATCTCTTGAATCACAGTTCAGTCCAGAACCCCGAGGGCCACGTGATCTACACGTGATCTAGGAAAATTACAAGGCACACCCCAGACTTCCTCCTATTAGCACCTCATCCCTGCAGAATAGAGGGTACGAACCACACACGTGCCCCTCTAGGGAATTTGCAAGAAGACCCTCTGGAATCTTGGTAATTATAACTAGGCCCCCTGCATATTTTATTCATTTTATTGCATCTGTATCCCTGTCTTTCCTTTTATTTCGAACAACTATATTGCGTTATTTTATTTATCCAAAAATAGCATGATGTTCCTCAATTAATTCTCGACATTTCGGTACATTGTGGACATTTTTATGATTGATGGTTAATAATAATTAATTGTTTCGTGAAAAATTGCATAATTTGTCCATTTCTTGCTCTGAAATTTTTATTTGATTAATCGTTGCTCTAAAAATTCCTGAAAAATCAATTAATATAGAGTTAATTGTGCTTAACATTGTGCTAAAAAAGATTTGAATTTGCATGCATAGTTTACCGTGTAAAAATCTTTTTGTATATTTTAGTATTTGATTTTTAATAGGTATTAAAACTTGTATTTTCGAGGTTTAGGATTTTTCGGAGATCAATCACTAGTGATAGATCTTAGATAATGTTATTCCTCGAATAATTAGGTTTAGTATTTATTATAATTAAATATTGAAATTCATTCTGTTTGCAATTAAAATTCATAAAAAAATCATATTGCATTCAAAAATTCCAATAAAATTACAGTGCATTCATTCTGTCATAATTATCATCTCAGCCAAGTTTTGTATTTTTCGGACATCGTTTGAATGTAATTTACATTTTAGTCCCTAAAATAGGCTGAAATTGCATTTTGCATCCTTTATTGCATTAAAAAAATTCCAAAAAATGCCTCGAAAACCGCGCACGAATTTTGATAGACATAATTCTAGGTTGTTCCTTTGCCTCATTGTGTTCGACCTTGGGACTTGTCCAAGTAAAATAAACATAAAACCGCATTCATTAAAATTGACAACTATTTTGTGTGGTTACTTTCTTGACCGATTCCGATTACCGCCTACAACGAACGACAAATCATTAATTTTACGCACGACAAATAAAAAAAAATACACATATTTAACGCAACGAATTTTGGACTCGTCAGTACTCGGTCTAGGCAGTCAAGACAAGCATCAAACCTGTCGCCGTAGACCGAGAAATCATCCATGAAGACCTCCAAGCAATCACCTATTATGTCCGAAAAGATGGACAACATGCACCTCTGGAATGTCTCCGGAGCATTACATAGGCCAAAGGGCATCCGTCTGAATGCATATGTCCCAAATGGACAGGTGAACGTTGTTTTATCCTGGTCTTCGGGCGCAACAACCACTTGATTGTATCTGGAATATCCGTCAATAAAACAGTAATGACTCTTCCCAGATAGCCTCTCGATAATCTGATCAATAAATGGCAGCGGGAAATGATCATTCTTGGTGGCCTCATTCAATCATCTGTAGTCCACATAGACCCTCCAAGAAGTGGGTATCCGGGTGGCGATCTCCTCTCCAGACTCATTCACAACTGTAGTGACACCCGTCTTCTTCGGTACCCACATGTAAAGGACTAACCCACTTGGAGTCGGAGATGGGGTAGATAAAATCAACGCTCCACCATTTAGATATTTTCTTCATTACCACATCTCGAAGGTTCGGGTTCAGTCGTCGCTGGAACACACGCGATAGATTAGCGTCCTCCTCGAGATAGATACGGTGGGAGCACAGAGCTGAACTTATCCCCTTGAGATCAGCCACACTCCATCCTACTGCCTTGCGGTTTCATTCAAGAGCTCCATCAAACGAGATTCTTGTTCTCCAGTCAAGTCTGCTGAGATAATGGCTGGGTGCTTATTTGGTTCTCCAGCAAGGAATCTATACTTGAGCGACTGCGGTAAATGCTTCAATTCTGGATTTATGGGAGCTGACAAATCTGGCTCCTGATATGTCTGTAAAAGCAACCAGGTCTGCATGTGAGAACTCTCGCTGTACCTGTAACTCTGATGAAGGGAACCCTGTTGGTGTGTCTATCATCTGTGTTGGCTCACTCTCCGTCCTCTCTGTCGGCTCATCGGGAAATAGACATGGAAAATATGCATCAAAATCCTTCCAATCAAAGTATGCCTCCGAGGGATCTGAATCTGAACAAACACTAGTTTTACCACTCATAACACGACCGTCAGCCACTATAGTATCCTCTGCTAGGGGTGTGCTCTCCGAACTCTCGTCTGTTATGAAAGGTGTATACTCTGAGTCTGTAGACAAGGCGAGAGCCCGTGTCTCTTATTCTTCCCAAACTGCTTCATCATTAGTCATCATAAAATCACACTCCTGGTGGACGTCTAACTCTACATCTGTCATCTGTACTGTGTCATTGCATGGTTCTGAGCAGGCTGAATCTATCGCTCAGGTCTCATCAATCATCTCTATTTGTATACTCTCGCCCTCTACGCGAAAGTACACCTTCCCACTATCATGGTCGGTCACTGCCTTGGTTATGGCCAAAATGGGCGTCGTAGTATGATGGGGGTATCGGTCACCGATTCAGGGATCTCCATGTACAATACAACAAAGTCCATGGAGAATTTCAGGCCCTGAATGGTGATGACCACGCCTCTCAACAACCCCTTCGGCTCTTGATAGACCTATCAACAAACTGAAGGATGTCCGACTCCGATGGAGCGGGCCGAACTCGAATCGGTCGAGTAAGGCTGCCAGAAGGAGGTTGATAGAAGAGCCGCTGTCTAATAGAGTACGATCGAACGATTGCTCACTAATCTGA